>CAJHNH020008046.1:382276-462276 GCA_905116865.2 Candidula unifasciata
TAATTTTTTCCCTTTATTGTCTGAAAGCGCTTCGGGAAAGTCGGGATGGCCCGGGGGCATTCCCCTGTTCCCTTGGGGCTGGTTTTGGAAAAAAAGTGGTACCGAGAGCTGACTGTTTAGAAAGCATGGCAGACTACTGAAAGTGAAAATTTGCCTTGAAAAACCACAATCAGCCAAATCAATCTAGGTTTGGTTCTGCAACGTTCCTGTGAAGGTACACGATGAACTTAAATGTGTCTAGGACAGTTTTTCCGAAACTTTTGTTATACCGGCGCCTTTATTTTCTTTAGATTTTTTTCAGTGGCTCCCGTAATCTCCGTAAAGTGTGACTGTTTCGGATTAAAGATTTTGAAAAACAAAAACAAAAAACATGTGTATCTTCGAATATTTCGTCGACGCTTCTGTGAAGAGGACGCGGCTCCCCTGTGAAGAGGTCGCGGCTCCCCTGTGAAGAGGTCGCGGCTCCCCTGTGAAGAGGTCACGGCTCCCCTGTGAAGAGGTCGCGACGCCCTTGTAAAGACGTCGCGGCTTCCCTGTGAAGACGTCGCGGCTTCCCTGTGAAGACGTCGCGGCTCCCCTGTGAAGACGTCGCGGCTCCCCTGTGAAGAGGTCGCGACGCCCCTGTGAAGGTGTCGCGGCTCCCCTGTGAAGAGGTCGCAGCTCCCCTTCGAAGAGATCGCGACGCCCCTGTGAAGAGGTCGCGGCTCCCCTTTGAAGAGGTCGCGGCTCCCCTGTGAAGAGGTCGCGACGCTCCCGTGAAGAGGTCGCGGCTCCCCTGTGAAGAGGTCGCGGCTCCCCTTTGAAGAGGTCGTGGCTCCCCTGTGAAGAGGTCGCAGCTCCCTGTGAAGAGGTCGCGACGCCCTTGTGAAGATGTCGCGGCTCCCCTGTGAAGAGGTCGTGACACTACTGTGAAGAGGTCGCAGCTCCCCCGTGAAGAGATCGCGAAGCCGCTGTAAAGAGGTCGCGGTTCCATTGTGAAGAGGTCGCGGCTCTTCTGAGAAGAGGTCGCGGCTCCCCCGTGAAGAGGTCGCGGCTTCCCCGTGAAGAGGTCGCGGCTTCCCCGTGAAGAGGTCGTGGCTCCCCGGCGCACAGTCTGGTAATTACCGGTCTAGGATATACATCAAGGTCACACGCATGATCCAAATAAAAGATTAAGGAAAACAAACAAATTTTTTTTTTTTTTACTGTTATAAAGCAGGAGACAGTAAAGAAAGATTTTGTTAAATTAATAAAGATACCCTGACAGGATTTAGCACAACACCAGATAAAAAACATTAATTCAATATTTAAGCTCGCCAGATAGAAAACACAAAGCCACGAATCGTCCATTAAATAACTCTCGAAGCAAGGAAGGCTGGCCTGAAACAAGCCCTCGAATTCAAGGCGGCACACGGAAGTTTCTCTAACAGTCGATAGATAGCCTAAATGGCCTTAGCTAAATGACAAAACTACCAATTCGTGATGTGTTTCAGAAATCAGTCGATCAGAATGAATGAGTAAAACAGCGCAGGTAATGAAGTCTCATGTTGTTTTACGTAGGCCGTTAACGTTTCTGCAGGTTTCACTGCTGAGTAAGAAAGCTTCGGGTTTTCCACACACAAAAAAAAATAAAAGGAATGTTGTATAAGAAAATCACCACCTTCTTCTTTGGAGTTATTTTAGAATTGATCTAATAAGAAAGGTCTGTTTTCCTTTATCCCCAGTAGGGCGTAGGCCCTCGACCAGTCCATATCAAATTCTACTATCGTTTAGGATCTCACCCCCTCCCCCTTTTTTCCACCCACTAGTCTACTTATATACGACATGCCTAATAAAGCCCTGTAACTCAGGCCCATCAATCCAATCATCTTTATTCATTTAAATTACCCCTCCCCCACCCTTTTCCCAAACAGACACACACACACACACCCATGCACACGCACTAATACACACTCAAATAGTCTGTATGTACAACTTTTCACAGGAGACGGCGATAAGTAGGTAGTGCGATTTTCGCTAGCACAGTAACAAAGCAGAAGGGGGATGGTCGGGTTGTCTACAGTAGCAACAGCCACCACCAACTAACGCGGCAATTTCTCGTCACAACATGTGTGCAAATAAAGGCAAGATTGCACGAAGCTCTGGGCGCAGCTATGGGTCAGCGGCCGATAAGAGGGAAGTCATGCATGGCTCAGGCACAAGACACAATCAGACAATTTGGACTCAATGAGAACATTAGGAGAGGAGTGAGTCAAAGTGCCTCCTGAACGGTCAGACTTGTGTAGAGTCATAATCACACTGAGCCGGGAATACAGAGACTGGCCAGCAGGTGCCACGGAGATGGAAATTCAGCAATTAATTCAAGATAATTCTCGCTCAGAAGATTTACACAGGCGGTTCAGTGTCAAGAGGCAAAAGAAGTGCTTGGAGTTTCTTAGCAAAAGTTAATGGTCGACGTTTGGTGCAGGAGAGCCTAGCAAATGATACCACAACATCCAGCTTAAGAATTGAGGTGGAGGTGGTCACTGCAGCTTTCCGCTGGTTAGAGAACATGTAACTGACTCAGAAAGCATACTGAGGAAGGTCAGGACAGGCATCCTTCTTGCAAAGTGACATGCTTTACTGCGGAAGACACGCGTAAGGAGTATTGTCTGGATTTTTTCACCGTGATACGCCGGTGTGTTAGGAAATCAACAGGCGGACAGACTGGATGGCTCTGCACAACTTGGTGAAATACTGATGCATGATAAGACAGACGTGGTTAGTGCCTTGTGGGAGAGCGTGTATAGTTCGGAGGAGCAGATACAACACTATAGTCTGGTGAGATTGATGCAATTGGGAGTGACGAGAGGTTTTGGCAGATGCTCGAGGTTCAGAGAAAAGACAAGACGGACGTTTAATCAGAATGCTACTATCACCATTAGTATCGGATCTCTTCACTGGCTGCTGAAGATGGGGACGGAGCGCTGATGGAAATGTCATGAGTGCTGTGATGTTGGTTCTTAAATCAACTCAACTCAACTCAAAGTCAAGATTGGAACAGTTACTGACTGGTCGTATACCCCACCGGTCGCCATACAGTGCACACACGTTGAATGTTATGTCCCTTACAACATGCACAATTACAAAGCTTTAAACAGAGGAATAGATCGTCAGCGATGCAGACATTCTCCTGCTTTCCCCCTCCTCCTCGTCCTCCTCCTCTTTTTCCTTCGCCTTTAAAAGGACGGTTGGCACTGATGTTGTAGCTTACAGCTAGACTGTGCTATTTTCAGCTCAGCACATCCGATTTTGTGTAATTTTTTAATTTTCCGCCTTTTACGACATGATAGTTAAAGAGTATTGGGTCTCCCCACCCCCTCCGCCCATGAGGCCCCTAAACCTAAACGGGTAGAGTCTAGACACTATCGGTAGGACTACAGTCATTCTTTTTATCATTCTATCTATCTATCTATCTATCTATCTATCTATCTATCTATCTATCTATCTATCTATCTATCTATCTATCTATCTATCTATCTATCTATCTATCTATCTATCTATCTATCTATCTATCTATCTATCTATCTATCTATCTATCTATCTATCTATCTATCTATCTATCTATCTATCTGTCTGTCTGTCTGTCTGTCTGTCTGTCTGTCTGTCTGTCTGTCTGTCTGTCTGTCTGTCTGTCTGTCTGTCTGTCTGTCTATCTATCTATCTAACTATCTATCTATCTAACAATCTATCTATCTATCTATCTATCTATCTATCTATCTATCTATCTATCTATCTATCTATCTATCTATCTATCTATCTATCTATCTATCTATCTATCTATCTATCTATCTATCTATCTATCTATCTATCTATCTATCTATCTATCTATCTGTCTGTCTGTCTGTCTGTCTGTCGGTCGGTCGGTCGGTCGGTCGGTCGGTCGGTCGGTCGGTCGGTCGGTCGGTCGGTCGGTCGGTTCGGTCGGTCGGTCCGGTCGGTCGGTCGGTCGGTCGGTCGGTCGGTCGGTCGGTCGGTCGGTCGGTCGGTCGGTCGGTCGGTCGCTCGGTCGCTCGCTCGGTCGGTCGGTCGGTCGGTCGGTCGGTCGGTCGGTCGGTCGGTCGGTCGGTCGGTCGGTCGGTCGGTCGGTCGGTCGGTCGGTCGGTCGGTCGGTCGGTCGGTCGGTCGGTCGGTCGGTCCGTCCGTCCGTCCGCCCGCCCGTCCGTCCGTCCGTCCGTCCGTCCGTCCGTCCGTCCGTCCGTCCGTCCATCTATCTATCTATCTATCTAATCTATCTATCTATCTATCTATCTATCTATCTATCTATCTATCTATCTATCTATCTATCTATCTATCTATCTATCTATCTATCTATCTATCTATCTATCTATCTATCTATCTATCTATCTATCTATCTATCTATCTATCTATCTATCTATCTATCTATCTATCTATCTATCTATCTATCTATCTATCTATCTAACTATCTATCTATCTATCTATCTATCTATCTATCTATCTATCTATCTATCTATCTATCTATCTATCTATCTATCTATCTATCTATCTATCTATCTATCTATCTATCTATCTATCTATCTATCTATCTATCTATCTATCTATCTATCTATCTATCTATCTATCTATCTATCTATCTATCTATCTATCTATCTATCTGTCTGTCTGTCTGTCTGTCTGTCTGTTTGTCTATCTCTCTGTAAGTGTGTCTGACTGCCTGTCTGCCTCTTTGTCTGTCTGTACTAGAAGCAAAGCCAGATAAGTAATCTGTTATCCGACAAATCGTTTACATACCACAACTTTGCTATCCAAGCCGAAAGTTGATTTGCTGATTAACGTATCTTTTATATATATTAAAAAAATATGAACAATACAGTTCATTTTACAAAGTCTGGGCCAACTGCACACTACTTCGCCTTTTATTCATGCTTGCTTGGGCTAGTCTACTCGGGACTTTGTCAAGCGACTCTCGGCTCGACTTGCGACTTGTAACTTTTACGACATCATGACGTAACTCGTTTTTCGCGGCCGGCCACTTTGAGGTTTGTCGATACATGTCACAATTTTAAACGTCTTCTTGTTGAAAAAAAAAAAATGAGTAACTTCTGTTCGACCTATCCAGTTTTCACATTCGACTCAACTTTTTAAATCATTCTTGGCGTTTTGACTTGGTACTTGGGCGTAATGACTTGAGACGACTTGGACCTCAAAGGTGGCGATTTAGCCCAACCTCTGCTGACATGTAGAGAGATACTAAAACACATTAAACATGAGAACTGTCAAATCGTTGGTATTCCTAGCCCTTCTACACCGTACAGAAACCTAGACAATACATGAGCAATATAAAGCCCTTCTACACCGTACACAAACCTGGACAATACATGAGCAATATAAAGCCCTTCTACACCGTACACAAACCTGGACAATACATGAGCAATATCAAAATCATCAGTTTCCTGGATGTTGTGGAAACACAGAAGAACATGTCGTATTTCCTGTAAAAATTACTAATAAAAAGCAAGTGAAAAAAAAACTGAAGTTCCGAAGAGTTTAGGCATAATAATTACCCCCAAAAAAAAAGTTTATGAAAGAAATAAAAAAAAAAAAAAAAAACTGAAATAGCCATATTGAAAGAAAAATATCTTATAAAACCATCATGTGCCAAAAAAAGAGGGGGGGGGTGGGGTGGGGGGGGGTAGGTTAAGGAGAGCGAGCAAGAGATAGACTGTAATGCAGTTGGGGGACGATAACATCAAGGGAGAGAATGTAGAACGGGAGCCTAAGACACAGCATAATGGATATCCATTGTAGCCAACATTCATTTAAAAACTACTTGTTCAACAGATGTACACAAACCTGGGACCAGACGTACAGCTTCAACAGTTAGAAAGGACAACAAAATGTGACATCATCAAACTATCAGGAACATAAGTCATGACGCAAAGCTACAGCCCTAAGTATCAACAAGACACAACAGGAACAACATAGCTCTTGATAACGTGGCCTTGTACTCATGCATATTGCATAATCACAGTATGGGGTCTTTGAGACACGCAATCTTCTCTTTGCAGACGGGTTTCACCTATGCAATGCATTGAATATCTTATCACTATCTGTATGTTCGGTAGGGCAGTCTCTGGTCTGTTACGGAATGTTATAAGTTTGAATTACTGTTCAGTTTGACCCGTGTTTTTAAGGAGACCCAGTTTGAGATAGGTAACTAAATATCATACTTGATATATTGAATAATATCAGTAACAAATACGAGGATAACACACAGGGACCTGAGTTGGTAGGGGTTAAGGCCCTTTTGGCACCCCTATCTCCAAGAACAATTGTGGAAGGGTGGTAATTTGTAAACGTCTAACCATAATTTGTAAGAAGGCATTTTCTTCTTTTTCTACTTCTTCTTATTCTTCCTCTTCTTCTTCATTTCCTCCTCCTCCTCCTCATTCTTCTTCTTCTTCTTCTTCTTCTTCTTCTTCTTCTTCTTCTTATTCTTCCTCTTCTCATCCTCCTTCTTCTTTTTCTTCTTTTCCTCTTCTTCTTCTTCTTCTTCTTCTTCATCTCATTATTATTATTATTTTTAATGTTATTATTATTATTCATTTTTCGATTTGCGAGGTATATACAGTTCTAATTCTGGCTCTTTCACAGATAGGCAGCGCTGCTTTAGAGTTTCCCCTGTGTTATCTGTTCACCCAGCATCTAAAGACTACTGGTCTTAGTTCTGAGAATAAATGCACAATCATTCCACCGAGACATGGTCGTCTGACGTCACAATCGATAGCAACTTGAAATATTAAGTAACAAGTGTGGTCGAATTATCATGTCTTTCCCAATTAGCATATGGATTCACTTTGGGTTTCGTTTGTTTAAGCTGATGGTAAGAGGGGGGGGGGGGGGGGGGGTAGAAAATTTAATTTGCCTCTCTTTAATGTTTGAATCGTCTATTTTGGTCTGTTTTTTGTTTGTAGAAACCTATTATATGTTTTTATAAATCTCTAATAAATATGTGTTTGTTGTTGTTGTTGTTGTTGTTGTTGTTGCTGATGGTGATATTATTGTTTTTAATTTCAAAAGAATTGTATGTGACTGTTGAACACTTTCGATACAACCTGTTATTTTCCTAAACTCCTTCTTTCCATAAAGTTACGCTTCTGATCGATAAATAATTGAGTCAGATTAGAAAGAGAGTTGAACAGAAACACTTTGGGACAGGAGAAGGTAAAATAATCTTCAGAAACGTAGGTTTCATATGGCATGTGTATGGGATCGAAGACACAAGAAAAAAATATGTTCTTAAAGAGAACGAAAAAATGCGTAATGTCTTGTTTGGTGCTGAAAGAGTTTAATCAATATAATATATGTCTTTCTTTACCTCTTGAAGGGTAATATTTGTCTGTTTATATCTAGGGGAATGTTTTATCTTTATAGTAATCATGACGACGATAATGATGATGATGAAAGTGGTGACGATGCCGATGATAACCAAGACAGACAACTGAACAAGAGTAATCACGTGATTGCAGTTTCAACTTGACATCAAACGGGTCATCCCAGAGTTGCTCCGCTCCTGTGAGGAAAACAACACAGGTGGTCAATCACTGACCCGTTCCTGTGCCAAGGAAAACAACACAAAATGTCAATCACTGACCCGGTCCTGTGCCAAGAAAAACAACACAAGATGTCAATCACTGACCCGGTCCTGTGCCAAGGAAAACAACACAAGATGTTAATCACTGATCAACTCCAGTGCCAAGGTTAACAACATAAGATGTCAATCACTGACCCGTTCCTGTGCCAAGGAAAACAACACAAGATGTCAATCACTGATCCGTTCCTGTGCCAAGGAAAACAACACAGGTGGTCAATCACTGATCCGTTCCTGTGCCAAGGAAAACAACACAAGATGTTAATCACTGATCCACTCCAGTGCCAAGGTAAACAACATAAGATGTCAGTCACTAACCCGTTCCTGTGCCAAGGAAAACAACTCAAGATGGCGATCGCTGACCCGTTCCTGTGCCAAGGAAAACAACACAAGATGTCAATCACTGACCCGTTCCTGTGCCAAGGAAAACAACACAAGATGTCAATCACTGACCCGTTCCTGTGCCAAGGAAAACAACACAAGATGTCAATCACTGACCCGTTCCTGTGCCAAGAAAAACAACACAAGATGTCAATCACTGACCCGTTCCTGTGCCAAGGAAAACAACACAAGATGTCATTCACTGACCCGGTCCTGTGCCAAGGAAAACAACACTAGATGTCAATCACTGACCCGTTCTTGAGCCAAGGAAAACAACACAAGATGGCGATCGCTGACCTGTGTGAAAGACATCTGACACAGCGGCAGTCTTAGCACAGCTAAAGCACTCGCATCAAATGAATGTGGTAACCCTTAGGACTGCCAACACTACAGTTCAGCACCAGAAATGCAATTCATCGTCTGTGAAGCAGCAGTTGCAACACATTAGTAGTTGCAATTCATCGTCTGTGAAGCAGCAGTTACAACACATTAGCAGTTGCAATTCATCGTCTGTGAAGCAGCAGTTACAACACATTAGTAGTTGCAATTAATCGCATTAGGCATCACGTTATGTCTGAAAATCGGTAATTTTTCCATTTTCAGTTCACAATGCAAGCCACGCTAAGCAAAGTCGAGAGCATTCCAAATAAAAGCCGCATTTCACAGTGTCACGCCATGCACTCAGCTCAGTAGTCTGGAGACGGAACTACCTACTTTCAGTCTAAAAATAGAGGGAAATGCAACAACTACCTATAACCTTAATCAAAAACTTCCCCGATCAAAAACAAAAAAACAGTAAACCTAAGTATTCGCCATACTGACACCAAGCTGTCAGGAAACAAGCAATGTAAACTACAGCTCACACACAAATATGAAACGAACTTCCATTCGTTTCAAAATGTCCTAATCCCGTTGTTGATTATATCAGTAATAACTTGTTACGACACGGTTTATTAACCTCATACTTAAACAACATGCGTTACTGAAAGTCACCTGATATTATGGGCTAGGCTTTTCAAATAATCCCACCCGGGGTGCGATTGGGCGCCCACCGGAAATTCACAGTGTTCAGCGGTGCATGGTGCTGACGGAAATCTCCGTTCGCCAAGACAATGGCAATTTGCCCGTTGTCATAGACATGGATGTCAAGACTTCATCTGTTTCTGCAATCGAATGGTTTGTTGTGTATCTCGTTGATCATGGCATGGCTAAGGTCCTATTATTCTTTCATTTTCAAGGCACTGTTTTGTTACATTTTTTATTGTTGTCAGCTTGTTATCTGTGTATTATTTTCTTTTTCTGATTTCCGTAGAGTGGGTTATTGCGATGTGGTCTTGTAACTATGGTAGTAGTAGTAAACAGATGATATTTAAGGTTGAAGCTTTATCCAAATAGCTGCAGACTGTTTTAGTGAAAATAACGCTTATGTAATAATATTACATTCGCGAATTCTTTACGTATGAAGACAGAGTGTGTGTGTGTGTGTGTGTGAGAGAGAGAGAGAGAGAGAGAGAGAGAGAGAGAGAGAGACGTCTTCCTTCCTTTCCTGAGTAGTAAGTTTTCATGAGTTACTTGGGCTGTCATGTCGATTTATAGGGACAAGGAGGGTCAGGGACAGAAAGACAGACACACAAACAGATCGACGGACGGATGGATCTTGAGATGGACAGATAGATGGATAGATGGATGGATGGATGGTTGGGTGCCAGCTTGCATGGATGGATAGACGGATGGATGGATGGGTGAAGGAAGCTTAGCCGCGTGAATCAGTTCGTGTGTTGACACCCCTTCATGCCATGATAAATTGCTGTCAAGAATCTTCTCGCACTATATTCCTCTGTCTCTCTTTCCTCTAATCTTTACATTGGTTCCTTTTGCCCTCTTCTCATAAGATAATGAAAACAATGATGAGTGTCTCTTTCTGATGGTTGTAATAAGTTGTCTCCGAGCACTCGCCTCTTTCAAAACATCTGGGATGCTCTACTTAGATGTCAAAGGAATTCTGATGATTCTTCAGCACAACCACATCTTCGAGGTCTCAAGATATTGTTCGGCTTGTTTATTAATTGTCCAGGCTCTAGAACTGTATGTTAAAACTGGCTCAATGTAACATGCAAGAATTATTGTCCTAACCTCCAATGACATGGATTTATTGCACAAAATGTTCTTCATTTTATAAAAGGCCGTTTTGGCCTGTCCTATTCTGTTCTGTATTTCTCTGTGATAAATCTTTCATCGTGTATTATCCACAAGCCTTCATGCTTACATTCATGTACGCCTCTTATAGAAACGCCTTGGACCTTACAGTGCGCTATGTTTGTGTGTGTGTGTGCGCCCGTGCTTGTGTGTGTGTGTGTGTGTGTGTGTGTGGAAAGTGGAAATCACCATTACTTCTGTCTTCTTATAATTCAGACAAGGCACTTTTTTTTTTAATTTCTTCCGCCACAGTTCTATCACATTTTTGAAAAAAGTCAACAGCTTTAAATACATAGGAAGTAAAATGACACCTACAAGGGACTCAGTGCCAGAAATATCTAGAACTAGCTGTACCCGGCCAAGCGTTGTTGTGGCATAGTTTGGCTAAATGGAAATGAAAGAAAAACGAAATCGCACGTGTCTAATACAATCATTGTCTGCTCAGATATAGAAATAATCTTTAATCCCCACCCCCCACCACAACTAAATCCACCTACTACTCTCTTCCTTATCAAATCCTTCTCTGCACAGATATTAGTTGGAACAGAAAAAAATCTGAATAGTCTGGTTTTCTAACTTTAGAAAAAGTCGTTTAAAATGGTGTTATTAGCACAGTAACAAAAATGGTTATTTGGTTATCACAATATTTTTATAGGAACAAATCAGCTGTACTTGTAAATAACAAAGTCAGTCGTAAAAAACTGAATAGCGGAGGTAGCGTTAGTAAAATATAAACAAATTAAGTAATGAGAACTTGAAAATCACTTGTAAAGCTCTTAAAGTTCTCTTAAATTTAGGTCATTACACACCTCCTCTCCCCTCTTCCACCGACTACTGCTCTCTCCCTCTTCGAAGGATTTGAAAACTGTGTTGATGTTTTGTTGTTGTTGCAACTGACATTGACATCCCTGTCCATCCGGACTAAAATGGGGAGCAGGAATTGTAATAGGTAGTGAATGGGGCTAGTGTAATATTTTCCACATCATCCTTCAAGTACTAGTACAACTACTACCACGACCACCACTACAGTAGCTAAAATAGTGTCACTACTATCTGTTTTACCATCAGAGTAGACAGGGAGTTGTGAGCCAGAAGATTTGGTGCCGCATAGCTAGTGCTGTCGCCACGGACTGGTCAGGTTAGGATGTATAATTTCGCTTCCCGACAGAAGAACGCCATAACCTTACCGGCGATCTTCACGTGAGAGCACTACGGTGTAACAGCCCAACCACAACTACTACTGCTGCTGCTACTTTGAGTGGGTAAAGCAGTTACTGTGACTTAAAGCTCTCTCAGTAAACAGTTTGCACCCCCCCCCCACCCCCCCCCCACCCCAAATTCACCGACTACTCTTTTCCTCATTAAAGTAGTTGGGTGGGAAAAAAACCAATTGAAAAGCAAATGAAAACAGGAAAAATACATCATAATTATGAAATGAACGCTATGGTAAACAGCACAGCTTAAAATTCTAACGCAGATGAAATAATTAAATCTAAATGAAAATAAATGAAAAGCTATGCAATTTCAGCGTAACCATGCAATTGTAAAGTTTAAAAAGGAAATCATAAGTATGCGAAATGGTTAAATTTAATTATCAACTGATTTACCCCCATACCTGTCCTTTTTTTTTTTTTTTTTTTTTTTTTTTTTTAGTATTAAGGGCCACATGGCTAGTGCTGTCGCCACGACAGTGCAGGTGAGGATTTTATTTTTTCCCCAGGTAAAAAAAAAAAAACTGCTGCGGATTCGAACCCTAGTCTCCCGGACAGGAGCCCAATGTTCTAACTATTCGACCAAGCAGCCACTTCATCGGAGAAATGAAAAGAGAACAGAACTTTTTGAGATGTGTGTCCCTACTACAGTGTCCCGATTATAATACAACTCAAAACAGCAGGCAATTGTTTTCTCATAGACAGATATTCCAGATATATTATTGAAACGGCACAACAATAGAAATCGCACGTGTCTAACACGGTTAATGTCGCAGTCAATGTCTGCGCCGACGTCGAGATAGGCCTTGGTTCCCCCTCCCACCCTCCCCCCCCCCCCTTTTCCCTTTCAATCCATCGGCTGTTTCCAACTCATCAAAGGTTGTTTGAAAAAAAAAAAAACCAGAAAATAGAAATCGTGTTTAATATGGTTATTGTGGCAATCATTGCCTGCACAGATATAGAGATAGTCTTGTTTGCTGTTCCACGGCCTACTTATTTTTATATATGTATAGATAACACTTCATCTAGTGTCTTTACCCATTGTTAAACATATGGAAGTCAAAGACACTCAGCAAACACACACAACTTAATGTATTGAACTGTTGTGTGATTCCAGTGCTAACTTATGCATGCGACAGTTGGAAAGCTACGGTAGCTTTAGGTTGTTTTTTTTAACCGATAATAATAATTAGACAATTGTGAAAACAGATGTTTTTAAAGAATACTGAATCACCATTAGACATATTCCAGATCCAATACGCATATAAGATAAGAGACCGAGCATGTATACAGGCGCCACTGGAACTACATCGGCCATGCATTCACATGGATAAGACAAGACTCTCCCACCAATCCCTCATATGTACACTAGATAGGGGGAAAAACAGGGACGACCAAGAGAGACTTTGAGTAGAACCATCAGCAGGGAAGGCTCAACCATGGACCTGACAAACATCCAAGAATTGGAGCGGGTGGCCACGAGCCGCCAGGCATAGAGGGCTATGACCTTTGCCCTATTCGCCGCCTTAAGCCCATGAGGAAAGACAAAATAACTATCACATTATCTATCGATGCCTGTAGTTCTTTCTGACGTTATGACCACCAACCACAATTCCTGGCATATCCATGATAGATTTCGCTATATATTCACTGTGTAATGAAAACAAAGCAGATAATAGTACACATTCTTGTCGTACTCCCGTCTTCATCCTCTGAAATGTTCCCAAATGGTTAATAATTCTTATAGCAGCTGTTTGCTACCAATACATGTTCTGTATCATTCGTAAATCTTTTCCATCAATGTTTACCTTTTCCAGTAGTTTGGTTATTTCTTCATATTTCATACAATCAAATACTTTTGTATAGCCAATGATATAAATAAAGATCGTTTTTTTTTATGTTTTTTAGTTTTTAGCTCTTTGCAAAAGAGTCCGGAGTATGTATTTGGCAGTTTTTGTACCTTTACCTTCTACAAATCCACACTGTGCTTCACTAATTTTTAGTTTAATCTTGTTTCTTCTTCTTTTCATAATTATTCTCAGTACAAATTATGGTGCGAAAGTCTTCACATTTTAAAGTGCCTAGTTTCTTTAGCCGTCCAATAAATCTAGATTTGAAAAGGTCATTAGGAATGTATCCACTATTTAAAATGCTATTTAACAATTGTGTTATTTCGAATGCAAAATATCCCAAAGATTTAATTTTGTTCCAATGTGATGTTGTCTGGCCCAGGTGCCTTACCTTTCTTCATGTGATGCACTGTATCATCAACTTCTGCAGCCAGTATTTGTGGGCATTTACTGTTGTCCTGCAAATATACGTTATTATCATCGCACAGTTCCCTCCAAGTACTCTCTCTGTCCATCTTTTAATTATATTACTTTGCCCCATAAATATTTCACCGTCTTTCGATTTTAAACACGCATTGATGTTACACCTTTTCTTCCTTGTTGATGAACTTACCTGTTCGTGCATGGAGTGTGAGTCTTTCCCGTGATTTTTTCTAATCTCTGTGCACATCTGATTTAGTAGGGTTCTTTAGCCTCTTTGCATTTGTTCCCTATTTCTTAAAGTATACTACAATAGTCTTATTTATTATTCTTTTCTGTCATCTATCATCCATAATCCGCAGATTTTCATTTGTCATCCATTTGTATTTTGCGACTCTACGTGTTAGAGGAATACGTGCTTCTGGTATCTGCTGAATTAACTCGCGCTGCATATTCAATTGTTCATCTGCATTATTTCCTTGCCATTATAGATGTTTTAAACAGTGATACTGTGCAGTTACTCAATTCTGTACCTGTTTCAAGTATTTCTGACTTTAACTTGATGTTCTGTGAGGTCTTCTTCATAGTCTTCAGTTTTATTCTAAACTCTCCCACGACTGAAAGATGATCCACTATAGATTATCGCCAGGACTTTTCCAAGTCTACAATCGACGAGGGCGGTGTTTAAGCCAAGTGTTACTATATGTCCTGTTATGTGACTCAGCCCAGGCTATTAATCTTTCTATTAATCTCTCGCCTCTCTCATTCTTCCCTCCTAAGCCATAGCCACCAGTAATTACCCACATTTTTTCACTTCCAACTTTTGCATTGAAATTGCCCATTATTATTACTTCATAATTATTATACTGATAAAAATCCATGACTAAATCATTATAAAATTCATCAGTGTCATCTGCTGAGCTTTCTGCAGTGGGTGCATACATCTGTACTAAGTTTATATCAAGTGGATTGCTATGGATCTTAAGTTATAACACCCTGCCTGGAATAGTCCAATATTCTTTAACAGTTTTTCACATTATAAATCCAGAATGGTACCAACACTATTTTTAGATTCCCTCCCACCTGAGTAAATGATTTTGTGTTTATCTGATTACGTTGCCCTGCACCTGACCAATGCGTTTCACTCATTCCTAGTATTCTGATGTTCATTCTCTCCATTGTTCTCTTCATGTTGTCCAACTTTCCGGTTTGTAGAAGTGTTCAGATATTTTATGTACCAGTGTTTAGGATGTTACAGACATTTACTTTCTCTACAGTAGCTGAATGACGATCGGCTATCACCTGTAGAATATGCTGCTTCCTACATTTCTTTGCTTTGATTTACTTTACTTTGCTTTATCTTACTTTGCTTTGCTCTGCTTTACTTTGTTTTGCTTAACCTTTCTTTAATTTGCTTTACTTTACTTTGCTTTATCTTACTTTGCTTTGTTTAACTTTGCTTTGCTTAACCTTACTTAACTTTGCCTTACTTTGCTTTGCTTAACGTTACTTTGTTTTATTTTTCTTTGCCTAACCTTACTTTGCTTTACTCGGCTTTATTTTGCTTTAATAAACTGAACACCCCACTGTCTGTCCGGTCCGTGCATCGCTATCGTTTTATGCAGTCTGATACAAACTGGCAAGCGTAACTGTAGCCCATAACTTGGCTCATTCAACATGAAACCAGTCCGTGTAGTCTTTCTAGCTGATCACAGATTCGGTAAATGATACTGAGATATCCGGTAGAGATCCGGGATTTGGTCTCAAGTTTGCTCGAGTCCAATTTCCTGTAGGAAGAATTGACGACGTGCAAACTGATGGGTCCAATATCTGTTTACTAGTCTAAATGTTATCCAAAAATGGTAATCGTCCTACAGACATGGAAGGTGTTTATATGTGGTATGTAGTTAAGTGATCAGCTCTCTTTCTCTCTGGTATTGCGTTGCAGAAACAATTTCTTCTATATATGTTAATGAGCTAGAGTGTAAATCAAAGAGAAAGCAAGAATAAGAGTTGGAGGATATAATATAAACAATTTTGTGTTATGCAGACGATACAGTTTTAATAGCTGAAAAAGCAGCTGGTTTGCAACAACTGCTGGATATTGTGGGGATGGAAAGGGCTAAGAAAGGACTTTTACTGGATAAAAAGAAAACGGAAGTTACGTTTATATAAAAGAACTCCATATTGTGATATCTCATTTGAAGGAAAAAGACGTATCCAAGTCAATACAATCAAATATCTGGGAACAATCATATCATCATCATTATCATCATCATCATCATCATCATCATCATCATCATCATCATCCGGTAACACTGCGTGTCGTTGGGTCACCAGTTTCTGTTGACTGTCTGATCAGCTCTCTCCACATTTGGCGGTCAGTTGCGATGGACTTCATGGTTGCATGCCTGAGGCGTGTCCAGTCAGTCCGGTTCTGTAACCAGGTCTTTCTTAGTCTACCTCTTCTTTTCGTTTCTTTTACTGAGCCCTGCAGTATTGTTTTTAGGAGGCCGTTTGATCTTATTACATCCCCATACCATTGCATTTTCGCCTTTTCACTGGAGTTAAAAGAGGTTCATAGTTGCCATATCATCAGATGGAAAATGCGTGACAGAGATTAAAAACAGAATAGGTCAAGCAAAAGCTGTATTTCAGAAAATGAAAAAGTAAATACAATAAATCGCTCTTATTTAATGTCAGAAAGAGAGTGCTAAAATGTGACATAGAACATGTTCTGCTATATGGCAGCGAATCTTGGAATGTCACTGAACGAATCAAGAAGAATTTAGAAGCAACAAAGATATAGTTTCTGAGACGAATGGTTAATACCTTGGACGGCCAGAGTAACCAACAACGATTGTTTGAAAGAAGCTTAATTCTTCTTCTTCTTCTTTCGTTCGTTTGAAAAAAATATATATATATAACTGCAATGTTGTCTCTAGTATAAACTTCACTGTCTTTTTGTAATTCACTTAGCGAGGCTGTAAAGTTTGACTTGCAGAAGCTAATGGAAGTAGATATCTATATACAACAATAAGAAAAAGACAAACAATGTTCTTTGGCCACGTAATGAGAAGAAAGACATCGGAGAACATGGTGACAACTGGAAAGATCAGTGGAAAAGGGGGTCAAGACAGACCGAGAGAGATGATGCTAGATAGGCTGAAACGATGGCATGGAAAGGCCGGGGAGGGAGGAAGCTCTCAAGAGAGCTGTTCCAGGCAACCAGAGATCGTGATCTGTGGAGATGCATGAGCGCCTACGCTAGTTCGCAGGTTACATGATGATTATGAGAGTGGTCAAACTAATTAAACGCGTGCCTGTCGGTTCGAATGTTTATGGTTTGAATCCTCATTGTTACCATTGATCTTTTTCAGGTCGATTTACCTAATTTAGAGACCAGGAAATGTCCTGGAGGGATAACGAAATGCCTTATGCGCCAAATATGTGGAAAATGTCCATTTTTTTTTTATTTCTCACGTGTTTTACTAACCATATAAGATGCTAACACATCCTGGCACTATTGCGTGGCGCATCAATATTGTTAAATGACTTTAGCAGTTGTCACATTTCTTGAGATCACTATCAGCAGTAGGACCATCATCTATCATGTTGTTTTACTGAGAATCGGTCTCATCACAGGCGCTGGAAAGTATCTGGATCCTTCGCAAGATCACTTGACAGATTAATTACCATGAACATTGTGTCTTTAATACACTGTATCCAACATCGAGTTGTTCATTCTTGTCTCCCGCACTTTAATGTCCCTTATCCAACATCGAGTTGTTCGTTCTTGTCTCCCGCACTTTAATGTCAAAAATACAACATCGAATTGTTCGTTCTTGTCTCCCGCACTTTAATGTCCCTTATCCAACATCGAGTTGTTCGTTCTTGTCTCCCGCACTTTAATGTCCCTTATCCAACATCGAGTTGTTCGTTCTTGTCTCCCGCACTTTAATGTCCCTTATCCAACATCGAGTTGTTCGTTCTTGTCTCCCGCACTTTAATGTCAAAAATACAACATCGGGTTCTTCGTTCTTGTCTCCTGCACTTTAATGTCAAAAATACAACATCGGGTTCTTCGTTCTTGTCTCCTGCACTTTAGTGTTCATTATCTAACGTCCAGTTGTTTGTTCTTGTCTCCAGCACTTCAATGTCCCTTATCCAACATCGAGTTGTTCGTTCTTGTCTCCCGCACTTTAATGTAAAAAAATCCAACATCGAGTTGTTCGTTCTTGTCTCCCTTACTTTAATGTCCATTATCCAACGTCGAGTTGTTTGCTCTTATCTCCCGCATTTTAATATTCAATTTTCAACTTCAATTTGTTCGTTCCTGACTCCTACTCTTGAACCTTCGCAGTTCCCCCCCCCCCTCCCCTTTCCTTTTCCAGCCGGATCAAGGAAAGGAGAGGGTAGTGCACACTTTTAGCATAAATCATAGTTTCCCAAAGTAGACGATAAGGCTCTTGGCAGAGAGTGAGCTAAAACTTACTCCGGTGGGGGGGGGGTGGAGGGGTGGGGGGGGGGTGGGGTGGGTAGTCGTCTTGCATACAATTGGGGACTTTGAATAAAAATGAGGAGGCCCTGACAAGATAGTAGGGTGAGGGGGAAGGGGGGGGGGCGGGGTTACAGAAATGGAAAGCATACAATTTTTGGATGCCGTTCATAACCGTTTCGTTTCACTGTTGTGTCACAGTTAAACTTGCAGTAATTTCTTTATTGAACGAACACAAACACACATATATATATACACACAGACTCACACAAGCACGCGCTCGCACGCACGCACGCACACACACACACACACACACTCAAAAATTGTAAGCTATGAAAGAAGCAAACACTTATTATCATCATCATGTAGCAGGTCTTTTGTAGAGCGTCGTTCACGTCCCGATACACTAGGAAGCTGCTCGGTCAACTGCCATGTCCCATCAGCTGTCCCGTCAGCTGTCCCCTCTTGTTAGAACGATCAAATGTTAATATGCTGATCACTACTGTATGGTTCATATCTAGACAATGAACAAGCAGTCAGAAAGTTGAGCCTCTAGAGATGTGGGTATACAGAATATAGGGTCCTATCTCATGGGAGCAAGGGCAAGCAAATACAGAGCTTCTGTAGTGACTGTAAACAAAAGTGTTGCTTAAAAAAGAAAAGAAAAAGCAAATTATTTCGGTCACTTACACCAAAAAAGACAACAACATTATGAAAGCCAGTTAAAGAGGGAAAGTAGAAACGACAGATATACATTTGTATCAGAGAGTGTACAATGAGGACTAGACGGACACCTAGCGTGATGAAGATCCATTGTGGTCATCCTTTACTATGGAGACGGTACCTGCTTGATTGACAGAATGAAAACAACAAGGCAGAACTGGTGAAGTCAGGTAATGGCCATATGGTGGATTCCGCTTGACCCCTCAGAACATCACAACTTGAGTCTGTTTGTCTCCCACGTTATGCCCCACCTCAGATAAAGCACGTTCTTGTGGAACAGTGAGCGCGATAGACGAGTACCCTTGCTGGGGACTCCCCAGAATGAGTTCGGGAAACATGTTTGTATCCCCTGATACATGAACGATTGAGAGAGTACAGTATCTGTGATATTGATCAGAATAAATGCAATTGTAATTTTCCCTAATGGGGTTTGCAAACCCATCGTTCTGCAGCTCCCATTTTCATTTCGCATTAGATTTTTGTTTCAGCGTTGGTATCTTTTAGACAGTATTACGTCACAGCGCTTATTTCTTGTCAACTGCTGCTGCTACGACTACTGCAACTACTACTGTTACTACTACAGCTACTACGCCATCTTCAGCTACTTTTGCTGCTGCGACTACGTTGCTAGTACTGAAGCTGCAGAATCTCATATCTTTTAGACAGTGTTACATGACAGTACCCCCTTCCTCCCCGTCAACTGCTGCTGTTACTGCTACTATTAGTACTAGTAGTAGTATTACAACCAACAACAAAACTACAACAACTACTACTACTACAACTACTATTAATACCACCACCACTACAAATACTACCATGTCTACTGCTATTACTGCAACTGATCTTGCTGCTGCTACTACGAATGCTACTACTCCTGCTGCTACTTACTACTGTTGATTTTACTATTGTTGCTGCTGCTACTACTACTGATCATGTTACTATTACTATTATTACTACTGCTGCTACTACTGTTGGTACTACTACTGCTAATATTAGTCCTATTATCATTACTACTTCTACTACTACTACTACTACTACTACTACTACTACTACTACTACTACTACTACTACTACTACTACTACTACTACTACTACTACTACTACTACTACTGTTGGTACTACTACAGCTAATATTAGTCCTATTATCATTACTACTTCTACTACTACTACTACTACTACTACTACTACTACTACTACTACTACTACTACTACTACTACTACTACTACTACTAATATTAGTCCTATTATCATTACTACTTCTACTACTACTACTATTACTACTACTACTACTACTACTACTATTACTACTACTACTACTACTACTACTACTACTACTACTACTACTACTACTACTACTACTACTACTACTACTACTACTACTACTACTACTACTAATACTTGTTACGTGCGATCTATCAGAGGCATGGCACCCTTGCCAAATGTCTAGGGGATTTGTTTATACTTCAACACTATATACAAAAGTTCCCAAGTGGACTAACCCACGACTGACTGGGTTCCCTATCAACACTAGAATCACAAGGTCACATCCAATACACTAAACGTCATCTCTGTTATAGTGCTTCAGTTTCTTTATTATGGACAAAAGACATTACGACGAAGATGAGTGGTGATCGATGACACACTGTCAAGTCGTCTACTGTCTTCACAAATATTCACATCGGCAGTCTCTCCAGACATGAACGAAACACCCCAGCGAGCTATGTCCCAGGTGCCTGCTACGAGCAACTCACACCCGACCGCGCAGATACACACTCCTGCACTTCGTAGCGATTGCTCTAAATGCTGAAAGAATGTCCTATACTTCTCTGCAAATGCCCTACACTTCTCAAGTAAAAAGTTAAAAAAAAGTAAAGATGCCTTTCGACGCCTTTAGGCGCATCGGGCATATGGGAAAGAGCACCCATATTTTTACAGACCATCAGCACTCGGTGGGTAATGTAGTCAGCATTACGCCGGCTGTCTTTACTTTCCCAGGACAGCCCATCCTGGTACCCATTTTAGCCTAGGTCGACCTGCGACGCCCCGTACCATGATAACAATCCACGCAGACTTCTCAACGAATGATCTAAATATTTTCCCACTAAATGCGTTTCGTTTTCAAAGAGATGTTCTATGTTTCTTAGGGAATACCCAATGCCTCTCAAAGAAATTTTTTCAGTTCCCAAACTGTCCTCTGCTTCGACCTTTTGTCCCACAATTTTGAAAATTCTCCTACATTTTTGTTTTCAACGAATGACCCCCCCCCCCCCCCTTTTTTTTTTTTTTCTAAACGAATGCCTCACATTTCTCAACGAATATTCAATATTTCTAAATGAATGCTTAACAAACTTCAACTAATGTCCTACATTTCTCAACGAGTGTTTTGATCAAACCAGTGCTCGACAGTACTCTACCAAGCAAATGTTCTATACTTTATCTACGACTGTCCTACACTTCACAATAAATGTCCTACGGGTTTTCAGCTAATGTCCTACCCGTCTCAAGAAATGTCCTACACTCTTCACGAATTCCTTTAACATGCAAACGCTGCGCAGAACAGTGTGAAGTACGGTCAACCCGAATCATACATTTATGTGCTAGATAGCGACCAGAACGCAACACGTGGCACCTGGGAATAGATAATAGACAGACTGACAAAGCCAAGATTATTGGTAACGGAATAATTAACAGACTCTTGCATAACTCCCAAACAGACACAGAAGCTGCACTGAAAGCCAAGGGTTAATACCTACAACTGGAAAAAAAGATCGGACATGCTTTAAGTGCTGTTCGACCAACCTGCACTAGAATGGTGTCTTTGGGGACAAACTGGAGTGGAAAATGGATCATGGTATGGTTCTGGAGCTTTCCATGTCGCCGGTAATATAAAATTACATGTTCATATACATTTCAACGGCACGCATGATCATTATCGATCTATGGGAAATGGCTTCTTCAAACCAGTTCAATGGAAAACTAACGCAGGGAAGTTATTTTTATTTTGGGCATATGTTCTGTAGTGATAGAGTTTTTCTGGCAGGGGGCAAAAGTGAAGATTCTAGCCTGAACAATCCATGGTGACAGCACCAGCTGTCGTGGTCAAATATTACTAAACGGTCAGTATGAATTGTATCATCAACGCGATGAGTGTTGAATGGAGTGACTCCGGAAGACGGACGGTCAGTCCGCTTTGTGTCAGTCTTTGGGAACTGACCTAATTCAGATTTATCATAACAATGTACCCAGCTTGGTATAGTACTAACATCCACTGATGAATGTCTATAAACATTCTTCGGCATTGAGCAATTCTATGACACGACATTGTGTAAACCGTATTTGCTAGTTATTTTGTAAACCTTTACAGTCGTGCCATCTGTTACTGAAACAGATTTGGAATGATATACAGAGCCACCCAAGTGACCACAGGGTTGAAAACCACTGGTTTAAAAAAAGATATCTTTAGTACAGCTGTCGTAATGTAGCAGCAAGACTCTCGCCTGCAGATCAGAAGTGCATAGGTTCGAGTCCTGGCGAAGCTAGATTGTTATTCAAAAACGACTTTGGCTCTCAGGTTGACGCAACCTTGAGTGGGACCCAGGTACATTCCTGGGAAGTAAAGGCAGCCGGTGTGATGTTGACCACATCACCTGCAAGGTGCTGATTGTTTTATAAAATGTAAGTCTAGCCCTATATACCCAGTACGCCTGAAGGCGTAGAGAAGTACCGTTTACTTAACTGAAGAAGCAGAACCATTACACAGGTCACAGCGAATGTTTGCATCTCATATAATCTCCCATTCGTAAGACTCATCCTCTTGTGGGATGCAATTTTTTGAAGCCCCACCCTGGCTTTTGCCGAAAGCCCTGAATATAGCCGGGGCACAGATATGGCCTAGCCATAGATATGGTCTAACCGCTGAAGGGCGTTTCTGGGACCTATCCACGGGTGTTGATCGTCTGTATGGTGGCACTTTGTGTCACCGGGTGTTTATCACTCTGTGGGATGTATTGGTGGTGTTTAACTTATATACATACATACTTCTTTTCTTCGTCCTCTTATTTTTACCTTCAGGTGTCCAGGTACACAGCCTGTTTATATATTACGACAAGCGTATCTCCAATTCGCGCTGCTCTTGTTTGCATGGTCGACCTATCTTTTAATATCCAGTTGGTTTCTGGTTGCTCGTTACGATACACTGTCTGTTGTCAGTCGAGTTCAGTGTCTTTCCAATATGTCCGCTCCAGGATTGCAATTCACAGGATTACCACCCTAAGGATGAGAATCCTAAGGGTGCAAATCCATACAAGTCGCATTCAACAGCAAGGATATGTGACGGTACCCAGCGGTTACCAAGCAGCCTTAAGTCAGGACCAGGCACAGAATGGAAAAGGAACCATGTCCCTTGTTGTTTCCTAATGTACTCTAGTGTTGCTCCATTGTTTTCACTTTTAACACCTGCCTCACTCAGCTGCAGTAGCATAGTTTCTAGATACTCCCCTGCCGACCCAAAGGTCTTAAGGTCGAACCTGCATTCAACTACATTTATTAAAATAATTGCCCGGGTCTCTAGCGTAGTTGGTTAAACCTGACATTGCGGTGACCGGGTGATGAAGTCCTTGTGGTCCGGGTTTACTCAGAGGGTAGGTAGAAAAGACACATTTACGGTACCTATCATGAAATCAAGCCCGAAGGGTTGCGATGTCTATAGTACCGAGCGAACTGGTTAACAACTCATGGTTTCTGGATATTAAAAAAAAAATTAAAACAATTATTTGATTTTCTCTCCCAGGGTGACCTCTAAACCCTCCCCCCCTCCTCCCCACCCCTCTCTCCCCCTACTTTCTATGAGAGATATAAGATAACGGCATTGGGACAAAAGGTGGCTGTTGTGATGTTAACCCCATCAGCTACCCAGTGTCGTTGTATCTTTACAAAACTGAGTCCAGCATCATATGCCCATTGCTCCACTGGCGTGGAAAGTAGGGCTGTACCGAATAATCGCTTCGTATTCGCTTCGGGGCCGAATAGTGGACCTAATAACTATTCGGTATTCGGTCAAATAGTTGCGGTCGGGCCGAATACGAATAGTGGTTCCTTACAACAATTTCTGGACTGGTGGAAATAAACATATCAAGATTTCCCACCTTGGTTCCTACTGTCAAGCGTTATCTGTGTGCACCACCTACGAGCATACCAAGTGAACGTCTGTTCAGTGCAACTGGAAATACCTTCAGTGAGACAAGAAGCTGCTTTAATGCTGACAACATGGAACGATTTTTTTTTTTTTTTTGGGAAAGCTAATGACGCTTTCATGGAATAACTAAGCTGTCAGTGACAATTTACAAGTTAAGTTACTTGTTATAAAACTAAGAATACTTTCATTCCTACTTATTAGTTACCACAGACTGGCTGACTGAAGGATGCAAAACATGAATTTCATGTTTTAAATGTTTACTATTCTGTACTACATTTTGTGAAGTAAAATCTCAGCGTACATTTGACATTATGGGATTTTTTTTTTATAAATCTATTTTATACACGAAAGTGGAAGAATGGGCCTCAGTTTGAATAGTGGGAAGACACAAGTATTGGTGGTATCAAAGAAACAAATTATTCCTAAATGTGTATTAAAAGTCAATGGTGTTATTTTAGAACAAGTACAGAAATTTAAATAACTGGGCACATGGAATAACATCAGATGGAAGATGCATAATTGAGATAAGAAACAAAATAGGACAGGCAAAAACTGCATTTTATAAAATGAATAACATCTTATGCAATATATCTTTGTCATTGAAGGTTAGAAAAAGAATTCTTACTGTAAGTCCTGGACAATCGGTAGGCTGGCCAAACAATTTCTTGAAGCCTCAGAGATGTGATTTTACAGAACAATGCTTTAAATACCTTGGACAGCCCCCCCCCCTCCCCCACCCCCTCCAAAAAAAAATGCAACCAAGAGGTTTTGATAGAGGCGGGAGCCCAAAGACAACCACTCACAGACATCAGAAGGAGATAATCATCACTTTTCGGCCATGTTATAAGATAAGTGAAAATGAAACATGTGGTGACTACTGGAAGGATATGTGGAAGCAGGGATAGAGGAAGACAACGAGATTAGATTCTTGACAGTCTTGGTGCATGGCATGAAGGTGTGTCAGCACACGAACTAATACATGTTGCAGGAGATCGCAGATTGTGGCGAGGAATAGTTGCTTATGCCAGTCGGCAAAGAACCTGATGATGATGATTCACTATTCGTATTCGGCCGAATAGTTGGTCCAGCTATTCGTATTCGGCCGAATAGTGAAAATCACTATTCGGTACAGCCGTAGTGGAAAGTGACCTTTTCGTACTCACCCCCAAGTATATGTGGGATATACTGATATAATGGTGTATCTGTTTCCTAGATATACTGAATGGTCTTCTCTGGAAGCTCATCTCGCTTGTTGTCATTTGTCTAGAAACTGTCACAGCCAAGGTCTGGCGTTAGTTGTACAGAGGAATGAGAGGATTGTATTATAATGTGCTCATTTGGTATTTACTGATATAGCCATTTAATTTCCATTGATTTCCCAGAAGCTTTAAGGCCATTTTTTTCCCCCAGCAAGTTGGTTCTTTCCCCCCCCCCCCCTTCCCCAAGTGTTGACCGGCTTCAAACTCCAGAGACAGGTTCTAGCTGTTTTTCTAATTCTGGACTTTGGTCTTGTTACAAAATATATAGTGTTTGTTGCATACCCCTTTTAAATATCAGGTTTGCCTTAATGCAAACTGGTCGCTCCTTGTCTGTCAAGCAGATACACTCCTGCTTCGAAAGAAACACCTCTAATTAGTGGACTTTTACGACATGCTTATTAGAGGGTGTTGAGTATGATCCTCGCGCCCCCTGCGCCCCAAACAAGGACTACACAAACAAGACGGTAGTTTGCATATTTCCTCATATTTTCTATGTCATCGACTGTTATTATTTAAAATTATGCAGCTACAACAATTCTCTTAAAACTGCATATTTCATTCACTATTGAGAGGACATAACTATTTTGTCAGTAAGTAAATAAATTGTACCCCACTGGGACATCCCACAGAGCGAAAAAAAAAAAACCACAGTGACACAAAATGCCACCAAGCGGATGAAGTTCACTCGTTGAGAGGTCCCAGAAACCGAGTTCAACCGTTAGGTTTTTTTACAACCCCCGGCAAAAATCGAATGGAGTTTCAAAATAGCGAAAAAGTGCGTACCACATGGGAACGCTGTGAATACAAACGAATTATTATATCCCTGTAAAATATTATTTTTGCAATTGCGTGACAGCTGCAACATCAGCGGAGGCTGCCACAATTTGGGATACATACTGTTAAACATTTTATAAGGCCCATTTTAGATTTAGGACTTTTCTGCAAAATTGTTTGAACATTGTTGTCAGCACATTTCCTCAGAGAAGACTCCTGATTGGCTAGTCTGGTTTTTGTTAACCACTAAGAAGCAACCAGCCAAACAAATAACAGACATGACCAAAACATTCGTGACAATGACATTACTATGACATGTTTTAATTTAAAAGTTGACGCAATTTCGACTGAATGGATTTTAGAATGACGGCAGTTTGAATGGTGAGTCATTTTCGGAACTGCCTGTGGTAATAAAGACGATTTGATTGTGAATATGAGGAATAAAGTGATGTGGGTTGTGATGACGGTAACTGCTGATGCTGCAGCTGATGATTGTTATGATAATGCAGGCGTTGATGATAATACTGATAATGATGATGATACATATGATGCACATAATGATGATGTATATGATGATGATAATGCATATGATGATGATGAATGTGTCGATGATGATTCCTATTTTGATGATAATACAGGTGATGATTATGATGATGATAATGATAATATTGCACATGATGATGATGCACAGGATGATGAAGCATATGATGATAATGTATATGGTGATGGTGATGATGATACACATGATGATGGTGATGATGATACATATAATGATACATATTATGATGATGATGATACATATAATGATACATATTATGATGATGATGATACATATAATGATACATATTATGATGATGATCATACATATAATGATACATATGATGATGATGATACATATAATGATACATATGATAATGATGATGCATATGATGATGGTGATGATGATACATATGATGATGGTGATGATGATACATATAATGATGATGATGATAACGACGACGATAAATATCATGATCATACAGTGCACCAGCTACATACAGTGATACCTCTCATACACAGTGAATGCAGATACTGAAGAGAGGTTAATTACTTGCGGGTCGTTGAATGCAATTACTTGCGGGATTTGAATGACGCCAAAGAAGCGAAATAAAAGAAGCAGATATGAATACACATATACACACGCACACACACGCACGCGTGCGCGCGCACACGCACACACACTAGTTCCTCCTCATTGGCTCGTCTTGCTTGATGTATCAGGTAACCGTCATATCAATTCGATCTGCTGCTGTTGTTTATAACAATCATAATCATTCAACAACCAGTTAGTTAGTCTTTCCTCTTGAGCCTAGGAGGGCGTATAGGGCAGAGGTCATAGCTCTTATAACTCGTGTTTATTGCCACCTGTTGTAGGTGTTGGATGGTCATTGGGCCCATTGTGGAGCCTTCCCCGACAGTAGTAAGATATATTTATTTCCCTGCTTTACTGACATGACAATCAGAGATACTAACTCATCTTCCTGTACTTCTTTATATTCCTCCTTTTTTTTTTTTTTTTTACATGACCTTTAGGCTGTTGCTGCTGCTGCTTCTCCACCTCCTCCTCCTCCTCTTCTTCTTCTTCTTCTTCTTCTTCTTCTTCTTCTTCTTCTTCTTCTTCTTCTTCTTCTTCTTCTTCTTCTTCTTCTTCTTCTTCTTCTTCTTCTTTTTCTTCTTCTTCTTCTTCTTCTTCTTCTTCTTCTTCTTCTTCTTCTTCTTCTTCTTTCTTCTTCTTTCTTCTTCTTCTTTCTTCTTCTTCTTCTTCTTCTTTTCATCTTTCTTCTTCTTCTTCTTCTTCTTCTTCTTTTTTCTTCTTCTTTTCTTCTTCTTCTTCTTCTTCTTTCTTCTTCTTCTTCTTCTTCTTCTCTTCTTCTTCTTCTTTCTTCTTCTTCTTCTTCTTCTTCTTCTTCTTTCTTCTTCTTCTTCTTTCTTCTTCTCTTTCTTTCTTCTTCTTCTTCTTCTTCTTCTTCTTCTTCTTCCTCTTCTTCTTCTTCTTCTTTCTGCTTTTTCTTCTTCTTTCTTCTTTGTCGTCTTTCTTCTTCTTCTTCTTCTTCTTCTTCTTCTTCTTCTTCTTCTTCTTCTTCTTCTTTCTTCTTCTTCTTCTTCTTCTTCTTCTTTCTTCTTCTTCTTCTTCTTCTTCTTCTTCTTCTTCTTCTTCTTCTTCTTCTTCTTCTTCTTCTTCTTCTTCTTCTTCTTCTTCTTCTTCTTCTTCTTCTTCTTTTTCTTCTTCTTCTTCTTCTTCTTCTGCTTCTTCTTCTTCTTCTTTTTCTTCGTCTTCTCCTTCTTTGTCTTCTTCTTCTTCTTCTTCTTTTCTTCTTCTTCTTCTTCTTCTTCTTCTTCTTCTTCTTCTTCTTCTTCTTTCTTCTTATTCTTCTTCTTCTTCTTTCTTCTTCTTCTTTCTTCTTCTTCTTCTTTTTCTTCTTCTTCTTCTTCTTCTTCTTCTTCTTCTTCTTTTTCTTCTTCTTCTTCTTTGTCGTCGTCGTCGTCGTAGTTGTGATTATCGTCGTCGACGTGACATACTACTACTTTTACTACTGCTAGTGCTACTGCTGCATCTGTTGCTACCAGCAATGCTGCTGCGGCTACTGCTGCTTCTGCTACCACTACTAGTACTACTAACGCAACTAAAAGAAGAATGCTGAAGGATGTGGAATGGAAACCGTGGACTTCCGTATAAGCCCCCCCCCCCCCTTTTCCCAGCATTCTAACCGTTCGGCTGGCCGCAAGAATGTAGACATGAATAGCACCAGGACATTTTCTTGTCAGTAAAGGCTGCCGGTGGCACATTAACAACAGCACCCATTGAATGCAGTTTTGTCTCTAAACACTGTGGAAGCACTGTGTTCATCTCCTATACATTGAATGCAGGTTAATTACCCGCGGGACGGTGAACGAAGCCAGGGAAACGATACTAAAGAAGCCGATATCAATCACTACACAAACACACACGTTCTTTTACTGCATTACCCCCAGGAGATTCCCAATGTCGGTGCCGAGACTTAGTCTTTTGTGAAGTGCAGCCAGACTTATTAAAATGTTACGCAAGTGGCAAAGAACAGGTCACCCCACCTCATACTGTTCCAGGACCATTTTTGCGCTAATAGCGAATCGGGCGTCGGTGTTGCCGACACGCAGAAGACATTTAGATGAGGGAAGAGGGTACGCTCACCCACTCCCACCCATTTGTAAAAAAAATGTTGGCGGAGGATGGGTTCATTCCTTGTTTAAGAACATAACAAAAATAATAATAATGTGCTTCCCCCCCCCCCCCACCCCCCCCCGCAAAAAAAAACATAATAAAATCATTTGAATTCACATAATTAAATCATTTGAATTCACCTGAAATGTTTCACTAACTATTTTGAAAATAATTTCTACATGAGGATAAATTGGTCCCTTAGCCCCTTAACAAATTTTCAGCTGAGAAAAGTTGTGTACGTGATGCGAACTCTAAAGGCGATGTGGGGTATTTCAGGCTCAACTCATGTGTCACACAGGCCGCCTTTACGTCCCAGGATACTAGCTGGTGGCCATTTTAGGCTAAGTCAAACTGGCGGCCAAGGTAAATTATAAAGAGAAACAAATGTGTCCTTATGTTAATGAAACCTTCACCAATATGAACTAGTGCAAGGGGGTACATTAGTGATGTAAATGCAGATCATTGTTAGAAGTTGAAGTAGATCTATGCACATTACTGTTCACAGACACGACTGGTCAGCTGTGGCTGAACCATCTGGAAGGTGAACACATGAGTTCTTAGACAGAAGCACTAGGTCAAGGTAAAATGATTGTGTATGTTTTTTTTGTTTTTTTTTTTACTTTTTGCAATGTCCGCTCTTTGATTACAATGGCTTCCAGGCTGTGGTCATGGGCGACATGTCCCCATAAGTCGCGGTTGATTTGTTTAGGCCACAGGTCTCAAACCTTTCTTAGCGGGCGCCCCCTCCTCCACCTTAAGGGTATGACAAGACACCCCCCTCCCACCATACCCCTTAGGTTGGAGAGCACTTTTATAGGCTTACAGACTGGCCCAACCTAATATGGTTACCGGGAAAGTTTCTGGAAAGTGAAAGTGTGAAGCTTGGTAATGAAATAATATGTTGATTGTTTCAACCTTTGCAACGCCGACATCCAGACACAGAATCAGACAAGCAACTTATAGCAATAAATATTGTTGGCCTACTTTACTTTTTTAATCAACTTTGCGTGCATTAATTTCCCTGAAAGTTTTAATTACTTTACTTTCTTTATCAACATTTACTTCTCCTTTCAACTCTTTATAAACTTTGCTTAGTATGCATTGTTTACCATGTACTTCTCTTTCTTTATCAACTTTATTTAACTTACTTTCTTTATCAACTTTTACTTCTCCTTTCAACTCTTTATAAACTTTGCTTAGTATGCATTGTTTACCATGTACTTCTCTTTCTTTATCAACTTTATTTAACTTACTTTCTTTATCAACTTTTACTTCTCCTTTCAACTCTTTATAAACTTTGCTTAGTATGCATTGTTTATCATGTACTTCTCTTTCTTTATCAACTTTATTTAACTTACTTTCTTTATCAGCTTTCACTTCCTTTAATTTCTCTACCAATTATACGTACTTCGATTTCTGCACAATTTTACTTACTTTACTTTCTTTACCATCTTGTACTTCCTTTGAATTCTGTATCAGTCTTGATTACTTTGCTCACTTTACCAAAAGTATTTTACATTTTGTAACTCTCTTTCTTTCTTTCTTTCTTTCTTTCTTTCTTTCTTTCTTTCTTTCTTTCTTTCTTTCTTTCTTTCTTTCTTTCTTTCTTTCTTTCTTTCTTTCTTTCTTTCTTTCTTTCTTTCTTTCTTTCTTTCTTTTTTTTCTTTAAAATTACATACTTCACTTTTTGTATCAATTATATTTACTCTGCTTTCTTTATCAGCTATGCTTCAGTTCCCATAATAATTTTATTTAACTTATTTTCATCTCCGTTTTGCCTGCTATAAATAATGTGATGATAAACTATTCTTAGTTTAGTTTTTGTATTACCTTTACTAACTTTAATACGTCTATCAAAGCAATATTTCCGTTGTGAAATTGAACAAAGAAGACACAAACAAAAGATCACATAAGTTATGGCCTAAGATATTTTGCTTTAGGTGCAGCTATAGTAGCAGTTCCTTTTAAATGAAGCAAAAAACACGAATCCTTCTAACTGAAACACAAAATTGACTACATTCAAAAGCAACTGTCTGTTTCGCCACAGCAAATGCAGGGGGAACGACCATTTCTTTCTCTCTGTATAATTCTGAACTTAACAGGTCTATCGTCGTAACGTCAATTTCTCGAGAAATGGCTGATTGTTGGAGGTGTACGTTGTAAATTCGGGCGATGCATTTCCAAAATGTATTTCTCGAGACTTTACCTGGTACCTATTTAAGGCGGGATCATTTTTGAAATAAATTTCGGTTCCGTTAAGATTTGAACTACCGACCTTCTGATCCGCTAGCGAAAGCCTAGCCGCTACACCACGGTGGCTCTAAATTAGATACCAGGGTACAATAAAACGAGGAGGAAAGTTGACATCAGGGGACAATAAATAGTTATGGAAATTTGATATCAGGGGACAATAATTAGAAGAGGAAAGTTGACTTCAGGGCACAATAAATAGCGGTGGGATGTTGACATCAGGGGACAATAAACATAGGAGGCAAGTTGACATCAGGGGACAATAAAACGAGGAGGAAATTTGACATCAGGGGACAATAAATAGATATGGAAAGTTGATATCAGGGGACAATAATTAGAAGAGAAAAGTTTACTTCAGGGCACAATAAATAGAGGTGGGATGTTGACATCAGGGGACAATAAACATAGGAGGAAAGTTGACATCAGGGGACAATAAATAGAGGAGGAAAATTGGCATATGGAGACAACCCTTTCGCCCCTAGAAGCCACAAAACCGACACTTCGTTGGGTTCAATTCTCCGTAAATGTCACTTTCACGGCCTTTAAATAGCGACCTGTTAACCAGATTCATAATTATTGTGCTTGTTTGCCTACATAAACGTTGAGGGGGTCAGGGTATAAATACATTAACTAAAAACAGCGTTTATGATGTTTTCCTTTAAACTAAAAGTTTTTATAATGTCACGTTGACCTAAAATTGCCCGTAAGCCTTAGTGATTAAGGTCACAGGGTCACACGACGAGTCACCTGATACTTGTGTTTTAAAGGCCCTTGGAAAAGTATCTATTTAGTGCTTCACGCTTATCGTGTATTCACTACTCCCTTCATATATCTTTATACATTTCAAGGTAGAACGTGCAGATAACAAAAAAAAATTCACGAATTTATTATTACCTGTGTAAAAAAAAAGTGTTGCTTTTGTTAACTCATTTTGACAAATGAGTTAAAAAAGCAACACTTTTATACAGGTACTAATAAAATAATAAGGGGCTTATTATTAATGCATATTCCTTTATTTTAGGGGTAAATAAATTATTAGTCCAAAAATTATAAAAGAAATTCGCCGAAAACTGCAGCATCAGTGCTACTGTAATTCATAAAATCATTAGGATATGGGAAATCTAAAGCCAAGTGCAAAAATTCGTGTCCATCCCTATGAGTTTTTGGAGATATTGGTTAAAGTGGGACCGCATGAGTTTTGAATTGCACTATCACCATCATCATCAAGTGCCTTGATGAATGGCGTTAGGGATCACGCCTCTGCACATTCTGCGGAGTGTGTCAGTTGACACCCCTCCATGCCATGACGGTAGACTCCATGACGGTAGACTGCATGACGGTAGACTGCATGACGGTAGACTGCATGACGGTAGACTCCATGACGGTAGACTGCATGACGGTAGACTCCATGACGGTAGACTGCATGACGGTAGACTCCATGACGGTAGACTCCATGACGGTAGACTGCATGACTGTAGACTCCATGACGGTAGACTCCTTGACGGTAGACTGCATGACGGTAGACTCCATGACGGTAGACTGCATGACGGTAGACTGCATGACGGTAGACTGCATGACGGTAGACTCCATGACGGTAGACTCCATGACGGTAGACTGCATGACGGTAGACTGCATGACGGTAGACTCCATGACGGTAGACTGCATGACGGTAGACTGCATGACGGTAGACTCCATGACTGTAGACTCCATGACGGTAGACTGCATGACGGTAGACTCCATGACGGTAGACTCCATGACGGTAGACTCCATGACTGTAGACTCCATGGCGGTAGACTCCATGACTGTAGACTGTCAAGAATGTTCTCTCAGTGTCTTCCTCTATCTCTCTTTCCACAGACCTATCCAGTGGTCACAACATGTTCCAGTTCCCCTCTTTTCATAACATGACTAAATAATAATGACTTCTCTTTCTGGTGACTGTGAGAAGTTGTTTTCGATCCCTCCCCTTTTTTTTTCAAACATCTGGCCTGCTCTTTTTAGGTGTCTATGATTCTTTTGTAAAACCACATCATCGAGGCCTCCAGAAATTGTTCGGCACTTTAGACCCACATTTTCACCAATCGACATTGGCAGACAACGTAGCCTAATTCACAACGGTCGCCTGTACTTCCTGAATATTTCCTATACCATCATGTGTTTTATAATCAGTAATTCAAGGCTTCTTCCTATTCTTCTTCTTGTTATCGCTATTATCAACACCACAGATACGTCAGTGGTCCCCAAATCTCTGAAAGTATTCCGTCTTTCCTTTATACAGATGGGGAGCCGCCGTGATGTTGCGATTACACGCTGGCCTACGAACCTGAGGGTAGTGGGTTCAAATCCTAACAGAGTTTGACTTTTTTTTTTCTTCAGACATGACTTTGGCTTCCAAATCGACCTAGCCTTAAATAGGTCCCAGGTGACATGTTGGGAAATAAAGGCGACCGGTGTGATATGACTACATCCTGCGCCAACTGGTCTCTAGAATATAGGCTTAGCACTATATCCTATATACGCCTGGAGATGTGGGTGGGGGGGGGGGGTCGTTTACTTTGATACCCTTGAGTTTCTCTAAAAAGCCAGGTCAACAAATAAGCTTAGGCAGTGCCCTGTAGTTTAAGAATTAGTGTGTTTGCATGTGTCTCAGTGTGTGTGAAAAAAGGGGAGGGGGTAGGGGGGGGGGGGGTCCTTGTTTGTCTTATAATCGATCAATCAATGCTTGCGAATACATACTTCTTATTGTACTCTCTGCCTCAATGTATAACCCTAAGGGGCTTATTTTGTCAAATTGCGTACCACTAATGACTCGACATGTCCCGTCTGCACAGCTAAGCAGACGCTTGAGTAAGTATTGTCCGTGTGAAGAAAAGCCTTAGGTCAGGGACGAAACACATGGCGCAACAATAAGGTCCTGAACGAGCTGGCCGACATTGTGGACAAAACCAGGATAAGGGCACACTCGAGGGTCAGTCCCAACGTCCCTCCCATGCGTTTTCTCATGGCTGGGCAGATATCTAAAGATAATTTCTACAAAATTGCAACGTTCCATCCATGCTCGACTGTGCGAGTGACTGGCAACTGGCAGTTGACCTGTCTGGCTTTGAGAATACTCTAAAGCAATTTGAAAGACTGGCCTGAGAACAGACATGGATTTTGAACTCTCCAGCAGATCGCCAGTTCCTCCCGGTAGAGCTCAGTGTGTCGTACGAGTTGCCAGTAGAAGAAAACTATCTGCATAAGCTCCAGAAATACAGTGAAATGGTAGCCAGTCTAAGGAGTGACGAGGGGGTGCGTAGTAAACCTCCTCGTCGTCGAGGTAGGTACAAGAGGGCTGATCGCCACCTTTACATACAATGTACTAAAGCACCTAGGCTCGCGAGGAGAACAGCGTAAGCAGGCACTAAAACAACTGGGTGAAGCTGCTAGAAGGGTTTTGAGCTAGCCGTGGACGCAAGAGAACGTCGTTGGAGATATGCCTCAATAGACTGGTCCGACCACATAGTGGGGGAAAAAAACTGTAAATCCCTAAAGCCAAAGATTATTGTCTGCCCGTGCTACTGCCAATTACCAAAGTTTGTCCGATAAACTAACCGTCCACTTTTCACTCTGGTCGTGAAGGTAGGCGCCTAATTTGGTACCGCAGCGACTATATGTGTAACTTCATAACCTCACTACCTGTTGCAAAACCACCACATCGTCTTGTCCGAATGTCAGCTAAAGGCAGCAGAAAGCGTTGGAGGCCTGGGAGTCATGACCCAGGTTGGCGAGCCCTGCGTAATCGTCTTGGAGGATAATAGGCCAACAATTGTTGAAAGAGGGACCACCCGACTGATTATCCGTAGTTCCTGCTGTGAATGCTCCTGCTGTGGAGTTCTTTTTCTGATCAATATTAAATGACTTTTCAGTTTGTGAAGAGAAGTTAGATAACGTTAACACTACTAGCTGCAGTGCCTAACACCTGAGCACACTCTTAAAGCCTTACAAATACAATCAGTATATCTATTTATGTCCCCGAGTATCCTTGGCCATCTAAGTCAAGTGGCTTTTTTTTTTAAATACAGATGCCATGACTTACACACCCTCGGCTCGGTACTAGGGATATCCTAACCCTTCTGCCTCGACTCCATGAGAGATACTGTAAATCTTGGAAATATGTGGCTCTTCTGCCTACCCTCGGAGCGTGAACTCGGACCACAAGGCGTGTGTCACCCGGTCAACGCACAGTTGGTTTAACGCCCGGCCTAGAACAAGTTAAACTGGGACAGTCACTTGCAGTTAAAGAATTAGAGTTGTGTGCTTTACATTGTTTAAAGCAGTTCTCGAAGGTTTTCTAACCACTGTCGCATTACACCCCACACCCATCGAGTCTTGAAGCTGCCCACGTCTTGTCACCTCTATGTAAATTAGGCACTTTCTTGGACTTTTCTCCATAGGTAAACAGTCCTTCTTTTGTACTTATTTGTCAAGGTATCGGGTTAAGTACTCAGTTAAATCTTAGTTTATTTAGGATTGATATATATTTCAACTCAGTCTTATAGGTGGAAGATTTATTGATAGTTAGGCCTAATTCCAATGGCCTAACTGCCGCTTTGGAAGCGAATGAATCCCTTCCGCCTCTAACTGGAGAGACGCTTAGTTTGAACTCATTCTTGACTGAGCTTCCCGAGAGTGAACACACGGCTGCTGCTTTTTCTGTCTTATTTGTTTGCCACCGTTTGAATCACCGATTCATCCGGGCACCTCCATGAGCATGGGATGTTAGTAATATCTGGAGGCCCAGTCAACGATCGGTATACTAGCACTATCTAGTGTAACCCACAGCCAGCTTACAGGGTGAGGGATCCTCAGCGAACAACTCCTTTTTGTCCATGAACCATGTCAATAGCTTCATAGCCAACAACTGTCTGTTGTTCTGTGATGTGCATCATCAGCTTGAACCCAGAAGACTTTTGTTACAACTACTACGACCAGAGAGTGGCATAAGGTAATTGTTAACACTAATAAGTAACACAGACTCATAGACCGTAACATAATATAAATTTTTATGAACACTTATGTGTGGTAGAGAAAGCAGTCAAAGTTCTGTTAATCTTAGTGACTGATATAGAAGATTCAAGATGGAATTCACCAGATGTCAAACATTCACTGCTAGATGTAGAAGGAAGCCTCAACCCAACTGAACAGGATATCCTGTCTGGGGGCTTAAAAGAAGTCAATCCACGTTGCGCCCAGGAATGTTTATTGATTCTGTAGTGTCATAATTTGAGTCACCCCACCCCTAAAGTAGTTTGGTTGTTCATTGGAGCTGCGGGATACCGCATAGACCATCGCGAGCCAACATCGCAACACTGAAACTACTTCAGACAGCTTTTTGGATCTTTAGGGAAACCCTCATAAAAGCAGTTGACACCAGCATTGTGTGACAACCAGCTTCAGCTTGGACAGTCTCCTGCAGTTTGAGTATTAATGATTAGGAGAGTGTGGTTCACACAGGCTCTCCCGTGTCTACCACAGCAATCATTTTGTAATCGATTCCGCATTGTCCCCTATTTACTCGTCTCTTCCGCTCGCTAATTGAGTTAACTTATTTCGCAGACATTGTTGACCGGGCAAGCGATTTGCGGCATTTCTGTTTCTACGTCACGGCCATGCGCCCCTGCTGTCCCGGACAAAGGAAAATCCGTGAAAAATTGGATTTTCCTCTGGTAATATCGATAAATCTGGGGAGATGGGTGATATGGGGAGGGGGAAATTAGGTAGTTACCAGGGTTTAATCCATACAAACAGCTTGGAGCCACTTACAGTTGGAGAAGTGGCGAATTCCATAGATGTGATCACAAGTAAAACAGCTTATGGTTGAATGATACATTTGTTTTAGTTGATGGAGTGCTGTTTTTACCGCAGACGGACATCTCCATAAGTGCCCTAGCCAGAACTGGAAATGGGGTCCCCTTACAGATTTTCTAGTAGCAGGGATTCACAAAGTGTTCAGGCCTTGTTTAAATGCATAATAACACTAGTGTGCTGTTATAAATAACACATTTAAAATAAGCTACAAGCATAAAGAAACATTTAAAAATAATACTTCTACCAATATTTTATCGGGGAGGCGCGCTAAGTGCAAATTTCCCTACCCGCCCATAAATTGGGAGGGAGACCCTAATTTACACCCCCCCCTCCCCACTCCCCTTTTCCCCCTAATTGTTGGGAGTGTTGAGACTCATGGTACCCAAGACCCCAGTATCTCCTGGTGTACATCACACAAGATGAACCCTATCAAGACCCCAGTATCTCCTGGTGTACATCACACAAGATGAACCCTAGCAAGACCCCAGTATCTCCTGGTATACATCACACAAGATGAACCCTAGCAAGACCCCAGTATCTCCTGGTATACATCACACAAGATGAACCCTAGCAAGACCCCAGTATCTCCTGGTATACATCACACAAGATGAACCCTAGCAAGACCCCAGTATCTCCTGGTATACATCACACAAGATGAACCCTAGCAAGACCCCAGTATCTCCTGGTATACATCACACAAGATGAACCCTAGCAAGACCCCAGTATCTCCTGGTATACATCACACAAGATGAACCCTAGCAAGACCCCAGTATCTCCTGGTGTACATCACACAAGATGAACCCTAGCAAAGTGCACCAAATGTGGAGCATCTGTGAGCATCGATATACATGTGTGTGTGTGTGTGTGTATGTGTGTGTGCGCGTATGTGTATGTGTGTGTGCGCGTATGTGTATGTGTGTGTGCGCGTATGTGTATGTGTGTGTGCGCGTATGTGTATGTGTGTGTGCGCGTATGTGTATGTGTGAGCGTTCTAGTGTGTGTTTATGTGCGCGAGAGCGTGTATGTGCGTGCGCGCGTGCGTGTGTGTGTGTGTAAGACTGACTTTTCTCACGGGCCATGTCATGCTGACATGGTAATTATGTCTGTCCACAATCTCCTGTCTCATGTACTTTTATTCATCTTCATCTTCTTTTTCTTATCCTTTTTCTTCTTCTTCTTCTTCTTCTTCTTCTTCTTCTTCTTCTTCTTCTTCTTCTTCTTCTTCTTCTTCTTCTTCTTCTTCTTCTTCTTCTTCTTCTTCTTCTTCTTCGTCGTCGTCGTCTTTCTTTTTTTCTTTTTTCTTCTTCTTTCTTTTTCTCTTATCTTCCTTATTTTTAGTTCTTCTTTCTTCTTCTTCTTTTTCCACCTTTCTTCTTTTTCTTTCTTTTTTTTCTTTCTCGTTCTTTCTTCTTCTTTCTTCTTCTTTTTTCTTCTTCTTTTTTCTTCTTCTTTTTTCTTTCTTTTTCTTTCTTCTTCTTCATTTTTCTTATTCTTCAGGCTGTGATGCTAGACGCAGTTTTAAAGATCAGTCGGCGCCCCAGAGGTGGTAACACAATGTCACAGGATGTTTTCTGGCATCCATGCTTTGTTTGCCTAAATCATTTCTTTAAAATCCTTCCTTATGCGGATTTGACCCCAAGACGTTCGGTCATCAGATAGCCATCTGGCTGTTGTGTTATTGCAGTTCAATAGTAGTCTGGTCACGTTACATATGAACTGGCTTTAACTCTCAGATCATTTCCCGAGACCCATTCTAAGGTCCATGAAACAGTAACTTGACAAAATTAACCCCTTGACATAAACGATCACTTCAGACAACGCAATACAAAGCAAAGACCTCGTGAACAAAGGCGAACGAAGAGAATGGTCTTAATTATTTGTGGCAGCCAATCTGTATGTGTGTTTAAAGCACTTTATTGTCTGTAGGATTACTGCGGTGACAAAACAATAGGTTATTGTCACGTGGCACGGGGCTTGAAAAGGTCATCTGCGATACTTCTGACAAAATACTTGTCAGCGATTGATTTTCTCAGCAACCATCGGTGCCCCGCCCACTCTAGCACGGCTTATAAACTGTGTAATGTGGTGATACCTGGAGGTAAGGGTGGGGCAATGGAGGCAGGGACAGGGAAAGTAGGCAGAGGTAGGTAGAGTGGTCAGGTGCCCAGAGGAGTAGTTGTTGGCACGGGGAAGTAGTCAGGAGCGTGGTGGAGATGGGCAGGGGCATAGTGGAAGTAGGGTTATGAGGGGGCACGTGTTTACATTGCAGAATCAGCCCGAACAAGGAAGGGCACAAGTAAAGTAGCAGGAGGGCACATGCGTCAGTATTAGAAATTGTCCACTCTGTGTATACTTACTATACAATTTATAAGGGGCCTGAGTGCCCCCACCAATATTTTCTCTGTGTCGACGCTCCTGATCTTGTACCTTGCAAAGTTTAAACTTCTGGAGAGTGCCTTACTGTGTACTTTGTATACGGGAATTCCCAGAGACCTAATATTCCCTACGTTAAAAGTGTGTACGGTCGACCTTACTTTTGATTCCTAATTATACAATATTGCTTCTTGTGTGGTTCTGATCCACTGTTATGAATAAACAAACTAAATTTTTTAATGGCGTCAAGCTATCAATGCTGGCTGCGGTTATTCGTTGTGTTTTCTCCCTGTATTTAGAAGGACAGTGTGTAGCTCCCTCGTCAAGCTACAAAGTGAGTTGAGTGCAAGGCGTGATACCTTGAGTTGAGGATTTCATTTGGAATGCTTTCGACTGTGCCAAGCCTCGTTCGTATTGGGGAATTCAGATTCAATAAATGGCAAAGGGTCTGTTGCCACATAACTTGTGGTGACTTACGCGATCAAGTGCAACTGTAACTACTGATTTATTTTTCTTCTGCTTCTTCTTCGTGTTCACCAGCTGTAAACTCTGGCGAAACGTTGTTGTTGTTCATCCACTTCTAGACTGCAGTCCTGTTCCAGAACTGAGTGTTGCGTGTGCATCTGTTTTACAGATCTGACTCATTTGTATGCCGACTGCTGGTTCCTTGCCTTTCAGGCAGATGCACTCCCACGTTGAAGGAAGCTCCTAATTAGTCGACTCTTACTTACGACATACTTTTGGGTAAGCAGTTGGGTCTATTCTTGTTTTCCCTATAACAGGGTCCCGGAACACACACGGGGACACTGATTTATTGTAACCGCTGCTTCCGTTGACGATGGCCTGCATTTTATATGCCCGACTATACGTATTGGTACTTCTGACGGCTGCCTGCTGCATTTAGTGCGTGTGTGTGCTAGTGGGTCTGTCGCGACTTATGTCTGTGTCAATTATTTCACAAAGGACAGGGACAGGCATTCTCTCTGGCTTCTGTTGGGATGATTCGTTCGCTGTTATGTAGGAACTGCTATTATCTGATTACATGATAACCTGCTTTGTGTGGCATACTGTCTCTTTGTAGTCGAGTTACATGACTGAACCATTTACACTTGTGTTTAAGTGACACATTGCGCTGTGACTTTCCCTGGCTTCCTTTCAGATCTCATCCTTTCTTGTCTTCTCTTCTCCATATATTGTATGTTCTTCCCAGGAATCACATATCATCGTAGTTTATAATTCGTTATTGCCATTATCCAATCTTCTTGCTATCGTAGAGCTGGTAAAAATAATCATTAGATGTTTCTAACAAAGATAGGAAGCTGTCGCAGTGTAGCGGTTAGAGGCTCGCCTGCGGATCCGAAGGACGTGCTTTCTAACCCTCATGGAGCTGGATTTGTCCTACATGACATTGTATCCTGGTCAACCCAGACGCAAATAGATACCAGATAAAGCCATGGACCTAATCTGGTGATCTTAGATTAAGCTTCATGGCAAACGTCACTCCATAATTGCACCGCTCCTGTGCCAACGAAAAATACAAAGGATGTTCACCACTCTTCCTTGTGGAAACATTCACAGTCTGCGGTCTCGGCATATCCACCAGCAAAACACTCATTAAAAGCATAAGGCAGCCATCAGAAGTGCTTACACAAACAGTCCGAGGTTAGAAATACAGCTCATCATCAACGGAAGCAGATGCAAACGATCCACATTTGCACAAGCGATCAATTTTAATAGCAAAAGGTACCACCAATTATGTGGCAAGAAGACATGAACTATTTTCTGAATCTACAATTCATAACACCACGTTAGTCACAGTCGAAAAATACAACTGAAATCCGCAGCTCACAGTGTCTCGCCATGCACTCAGCTCAGTAGCTGGCCGACAAAACTTAATCCTTTCAGTCTATAAATGGAGGAAAATACAACGGCCAGCGTCTGTCAGAAGCAAACAAAAATTGCTACGACTAAAAAGAATGACCGTGTCTATCGTCCATTTTGACCAGCGGAATTATGAAATCCATGGACATTGACGGCGGCCGGCGTGATGGTGACCATATCCCCTATCGAAGGTCTACAAAAACACGAGTCTGGCCTCATATGCCCAATGCGCCACTATCGTATAAAGGGACTTTTAATTTACTCAGAAAAACAAGTTATATGGAGAGGATCCCTCTCTCGTCTGTTCTGGTGACATCAATTGCGAAATTTTTTCATCATTGTATTGCATTGTAAAGGTTAATCACTTTATCTACCAGCATTACTCTTGTTACTGAGTTGCCTGATACCCCTAATCCTGCCCGCTCCTAGTGTGATCTGGTCTCTGGGGGACAGCCGTGGCCGATGATTCCTCTAATTATTTCTCCCAGACTCTCTCTCTCTCTCTCTCTCTCTCTCTCTCTAGGGTATAGGCGACCTCTTTTACAAAAACAATCGCTGGTTTGCTCCCAGTGCAGTAACTATAACATTCAGTCAGGAAGCAATTGCTAGAACATCTAGTTGGGGATAATTATTAGAACTCCTAGTAGAAAAGTAAATATTAGAACATCTTATTTGGGGGGGGGGGGGGGGGGTATTATTAGAACATCCAGTTAAGGGTAATTATCAGAACATCGTTTTGGGGGTAATAATTAGAAAATCTAGTTGGGATAATTATTAGAACATCTAGTTGGGGGTAGTTATTAAAACATCTAGTTGGGGGTAATTATTAGAGCATCTAGTTGGGGGTAGTTATTAAAACATCTAGTTGGGGGTAATTATTAGAGCATCTAGTACTGCCCGGGGTTTATTATCAAAAGGTACTGTCTAGGGTAATGATCATAACATCTGTAACTGTCCAGGGTAGTTATTAGAACATCTGTAACTGTCCAGGGTAGTTATTAGAACATCTGTAACTGTCCAGGGTAGTTATTAGAACATCTGTAACTGTCCAGGGTAGTTATTAGAACATCTGTAACTGTCCAGGGTAGTTATTAGAACATCTGTAACTGTCCAGGGTAGTTATTAGAACATCTGTAACTGTCCAGGGTAGTTATTAGAACATCTGTAACTGTCCAGGGTAGTTATTAGAACATCTGTAACTGTCCAGGGTAGTTATTAGAACATCTGTAACTGTCCAGGGGTAGTTATTAGAACATCTGTAACTGTCCAGGGTAGTTATTAGAACATCTGTAACTGTCCAGGTAGGGTAGTTATTAGAACATCTGTAACTGTCCAGGGTAGTTATTAGAACATCTGTAACTGTCCAGGGTAGTTATTAGAACATCTGTAACTGTCCAGGGTAGTTATTAGAACATCTGTAACTGTCCAGGGTAGTTATTAGAACATCTGTAACTGTCCAGGGTAGTTATTAGAACATCTGTAACTGTCCAGGGTAGTTATTAGAACATCTGTAACTGTCCAGGGTAGTTATTAGAACATCTGTAACTGTCCAGGGTAGTTATTAGAACATATGTAACTGTGTAGGGTAGTTATTAGAACATCTGTAACTGTCCAGGGTAGTTATTAGAACATCTGTAACTGTCCAGGGTAGTTATTAGAACATCTGTAACTGTCCAGGGTAGTTATTAGAACATCTGTAACTGTCCAGGGTAGTTATTAGAACATCTGTAACTGTCCAGGGTAGTTATTAGAACATCTGTAACTGTCCAGGGTAGTTATTAGAACATCTGTAACTGTCCAGGGTAGTTATTAGAACATATGTAACTGTCCAGGGTAGTTATTAGAACATCTGTAACTGTCCAGGGTAGTTATTAGAACATCTGTAACTGTCCAGGGTAGTTATTAGAATACAGACTAGAACACAGACTAGAACTTAGACTAAAACACGGGCTAGAACACAGACTAGAACACGCGCTAGAACACAGACTAGAACACAGACTAGAACACAGACTAGAACACGGGCTAGAACACGGACTAGAACAGGGACTAGTACACAGACTAGAACACGGACTAGAAAACAGACTAGAACACGGGCGGAAACACAGATAGAACACAGACTAGAAAACAGACTAGAACACGGGCTAGAACACGGGCTAGAACAGAGACTAGAACACAGACTAGAAAACAGACTAGAACACGGAGTAGAACACAGACTATAACACATACTAGAAAACAGACTAGAACACGGACTAGAACACAGACTAGAACACAGACTAGAACACGTGCTAGTACACGGGCTAGAACAGAGACTAGAACACAGACTAGAACACGGAGTAGAACACAGACTAGAACACAGACTAGAAAACAGACTATAACACGGACTAGAACACAGACTAGAACACAGACTAGAACACAGATAAGAACACAGACTAGAGCACAGACTAGAACACGGACTTGAAAACAGACTAGAACACAGACTAGAACACAGACTAGAACTTAGACTAAAACACGGGTTAGAACACAGACTAGAACACGTGCTAGAACACAGACTAGAACACAGACTAGAACACAGACTAGAACACAGACTAGAACACGGGTTAGAAAACGGACTAGAACTGGGACTAGAACACAGACTAGAACACGGGCTAGAACACAGACTAGTACACAGACTAGAACACAGACTAAAACACGGGCTAGAACACGTTCTAAAACACGGACTAGAACACAGGCTGAAACACGGGCTAGAACACGGACTAGAACACAGACTAGAACACGGACTAGAACACAGACTAGAACACAGACTAGAACACGTGCTAGAACACAGATAGAACACAGACTAGAACACGGACTAGAACACGGGCTAGAACACGGGCTAGAACAGAGACTAGAACACAGACTAGAAAACAGACTAGAACACGGACTAGAACACAGACTATAACACATACTAGAAAACAGACTAGAACACGGACTAGTACACAGACTATAACACAGACTAAAACACAGACTAGTACACAGACTATAACACAGACTAAAACACAGACTAGAACACAGACTAGAACACAGACTAGAAAACAGACTAGAACACGGACTAGTACACAGACTATAACACAGACTAAAACACAGACTAGAACACAGACTAGAACACAGACTAGAACTTAGACTAAAACACGGGCTAGAACACAGACTAGAACACGTGCTAGAACACAGACTAAAACACAGACTAGAACACGGACTAGAACACAGACTATAACACAGACTAAAACACAGACTAGAACACAGACTATAACACAGACTAGAACACAGACTAGAACACAGACTAGAACACAGACTAGAACACAGACTAGAACACAGACTAGAACACAGACTAGAACACAGACTAGAACTTAGACTAAAACACGGGTTAGAACACAGACTAGAACACGTGCTAGAACACAGACTAAAACACAGACTAGAACACAGACTAGAACACAGACTAGAACTTAGACTAAAACACGGGTTAGAACACAGACTAGAACACGTGCTAGAACACAGACTAAAACACAGACTAGAACACAGACTAGAACACAGACTAGAACACAGGCTAGAACACAGACTAGAACACAGACTAGAACACAGACTAGAACACAGACTAGAACACAGACTAGAACACAGACTAGAACACAGACTAGAACACAGACTAGAACACAGACTAGAACACAGGCTAGAACACAGACTAGAACACAGGCTAGAACACGGGCTAGAACACAGACTAGAACACAGACTAGAACACAGACTAGAACACAGACTAGAACACAGGCTAGAACACGGGCTAGAACACGGGCTAGAACACAGGCTAGAACACAGACTAGAACACAGACTAGAACACAGGCTAGAACACAGGCTAGAACACAGGCTAGAACACAGACTAGAACACAGACTAGAACACAGACTAGAACACAGACTAGAACACAGACTAGAACACAGACTAGAACACAGACTAGAACACAGACTAGAACACAGACTAGAACACAGACTAGAACACAGACTAGAACACAGACTAGAACACAGACTAGAACACAGGCTAGAACACAGACTAGAACACAGACTAGAACACAGACTAGAACACAGACTAGAACACAGGCTAGAACACAGACTAGAACACAGACTAGAACACAGACTAGAACAAGGCTAGAACACGGGCTAGAACAGAGGCTAGAACACAGGCTAGAACACACTAGAACACAGACTAGAACACAGACTAGACACAGACTAGAACACAGGCTAGAAACACAGACTAGAACACAGGCTAGAACACAGACTAGAACACAGGCTAGAACACAGACTAGAACACAGACTAGAACACAGGCTAGAACACAGACTAGAACACAGACTAGAACACAGATAGAACACAGACTAGAACACAGGCTAGAACACAGACTAGAACACAGGCTAGAACACAGATAGAACACAGACTAGAACACAGGCTAGAACACAGACTAGAACACAGACTAGAACACAGTCTAGAACACAGACTAGAACACAGACTAGAACACAGACTAGAACACAGACTAGAACACAGACTAGAACACAGACTAGAACACAGACTAGAACACAGACTAGAACACAGACTAGAACACAGACTAGAACACAGACTAGAACACAGACTAGAACACAGACTAGAACACAGGCTAGAACACAGATAGAACACAGACTAGAACACAGGCTAGAACACAGACTAGAACACAGACTAGAACACAGGCTAGAACACAGACTAGAACACAGACTAGAACACAGATAGAACACAGACTAGAACACAGGCTAGAACACAGATAGAACACAGACTAGAACACAGTCCTTACCATGTCTCCACATCCTTTTAACTTCACTCTCTAGCTCCATTCTCCATGTTTTTTTTTTTGGGGGGGGGGGCGGGGCGGGGGGTTGGCGGTTCTTCCTTTTTGTCTATGCCTCTGTGGGTTCCAGAGCAAAGACATTTTAGTTATATTGTTTTCATGCTTTCTCGAAGTGTGTCCTATCCAACGCCTGCGTATTTTCTTCACCTCTTGGTCCCAAAGCTCTACATTAATGATTCTATTATACCATTTAACTTCCGTCTATTATGTGCAAGCACCAGTCAATGAATGTCTGTAGTTTATTAGTAATTGCCTTAGGTGTTTTCCATGTTTCCGCTTCATACAACAGTACCCATTTAACATTAGAATTAACAATTTTCATTTGAGTATTAGTTTTAATGTCTTCTGGGCTCCACACATTCCCTAGTGCTCTGAGAGCTCCTCTTGCCTTTTCTATTTTTATTTCAATATCTCAGTCAGTTCCTCCATTTTTATTTACATTGTTGCCCAAATAAGTGTACGACTCCACGTCTTGGAGTGTGATATCATTAGGAGAAACCACATTACTATTTGCTGATTTATTCTCATTATCGGTGTCATGTTCTTATGGATTGTCAGACCAAGCTGTTTTTATGTCGCATCAAGTATATTTAATTATCTTGCATCCGATTCCGGGAATGGGACAGGATAAATATAATTAGCGAGGGTCAGGTTATCAAGCTGTTTTGTACGGGTCCACTGAATTGCATACTTGATGTTAGTAGTTGCTGCCTTCATAATCCAGTCTGTTGCCAGTAAAAGGTCCTCCGGTGTTCATCAAGGGGGTGAGCGCTAAGGAATGCTAGCAATATATTTAAGGATTTGAAAGGAAACATTCCAAGAAGTCTTTAGGAAAAAACAGCAGATGCATAATTCGTTGATAACGCCGGGGATCCTAAAAACATAAAAATTATTTTTAGACAGCTTTAAATAAAATAAAAATATTTAAATAAAACGAATAGAAAAACTAAATACCACAGATCCCACGAAAAAAATATAAACGTTAAAAAAGACATTGCGAGGCATATGACAAGATACTATTGAGACAAACTAGTTTAAGAGACAACTGCAGCAAAAGGGATTCTCACAGACAAGTACATCACAATGAAATTATTACCGACAAATATCACCAACCATGTGCACTGAAAAAAAAAATATATATATATATATAGTCTGGATAGATATTACCACTAAAACAGAGACTAGAGAACAAATGCGCTGAATACCTTTAGGAGCTTATGAATAGACAAGACCCAGGGGTATCCAGGCACTGAGTCTGTGGTGGAGCTTTAAAGAAGATATAAACAATCTGAAGACTCAGGAAACTGCTGGTTCAGATGATATCCCAGCATAAACTTTTAACAGTAATTAACAGATCTACGAAATCGCAGCACACATCATTAACAGAGACAGTGAAAAAAAAGATCAATTTTCACGCCACATTGGGTATATGGGAAGAGCCAGAAAATCGGCACTGGGTGTGTAATGTGGGTAGCATTACGCCAAACAGAGACAGTAAGACTACTGAAATACCAGACTGGAGACCACGATATCTGGGAACAGATCTTAAAAAGAGACCCGTAAAAGTGCTAATATTACAGAAAAGGGACTATATTATCAGATCTTAGGAAATGATAAAGTCAGGTCACTCCTGGTGAATTAAGGAATGCCGTTGACAAACAGCCAAGGAAAGAACAGGCAGGTTTCAAGCAATCACATTCTGCATTGACCGGATAGGACAATAATTAATAATAACGAAGCAAATTATTGAACCGGACTCTCCAATTCATATTTAATTCGTGGACTAAGAAAAGGCTTTCACAGATTTGACTGGAAATCTCATTTAAAATTAATGTGTGGAATTCCACAGAAAATCTCAAAATGCGCAAAATAAAGACATTATGAGCCCGGCAGTTCATATTTGAAGAAAATAAAAATCAAAGAAAAATTTTTGAATTGAGAAAATAGTGCAGCAACAGGTAATGTGTTTATTATTTCAATATTTTGTAACTGAAGACATCAACAACTGACACCAAAGATTGAATTCAGTGGAATCACCAACAAAGAAACTCGGTGACCTTGACATTGCTGATGACCTTTTTCCTCCTATCCGACTCAGGAAATCAGGAGCAAAATGAATGAGGCAACAGTTAGGTCTAAATATACACGAGTGGGGAAGCCATGAGACAAGCCAGGCACAATCAATGAGGCATACCTGGTGAGAGATCCCAACAGTTAGGTCTAAATATACATGAGTGGGGAAACAATGAGACAAACCGCGCAAAATAAATACATTTCCTTGGAGAAAGCCCACTCCATTATATGGACTCATTTACCTATGGGTGGCCATACGGATAGGGCAAAACAAAGATCTCTGCCCTGATCTGTGATTCTGGTGATCAAATGAGATGGTGAAAATGATCGCCTCTGCTTATTAGCACTGCACATGATGATGATGTAAGACGCTCAACGCATTGGGAGCAATGCGTGTATTTAAAAAAAAAATTCTTAAACTGATCTTACACTGAAGCACACTAAAGAAATAAAAGGGGCGCGGGGGGAGGGGTGTTAGGGATTTGAGGGCATTAGGGACCAATGTGAATAATAAATGTGGAGAAGTGAGTTGAAACGCAATCCAAAAGTGTAGAGCAGAGAGACTTGCTCAGATGTGGAATCAGTTGCAATAGAGGGAGAAACCACTTCAAGTCAGTGTTAAAGGAAAACCCGAAGCGGTTAAGATGGACTGGACTATATTTGATGTTATTTCCTCTCCATCTCCAGTTTCAAATGCCAGAATAGAGCATTCCTAATGATATCGCCGCGGAGCATGTTCTCTGAAGAATAGCGTTCTACTTAGTGCCGAACTCAACGAGTTTCAATCTAAACGTAGGTCTTCCATCAGCCTCCATTGTCTCAAAGCCCAGAAGAGTTCATCGTCGTCCCGCACTGGTCCTCCAACAACAATGCTTCCCATTATCGCCATTTCATTGCAACTTTTCAATGTGAACACTAGAACTTCAGTTTAAAGACCAGATGTGTATTTGTTGAGTTTCATGCAAGACAAGATGTGTATTTGTTGAGTTTCATGCAAGACAAGATGTGTATTTGTTGAGTTTCATGCCTCTTGACGATTTGTAGGATATCCGGTCTCTCTGCCTCTTGGCTGAAGGCGCCATAACAATCTCTGTTTAACATTTTAGACGCAAACATTTTTTTTTAAAAATATAATCTGCATTAAGCATTGGGTAACACAGTAGGCGGATTTCAAGAAGAACAACATTAAGTTAGCGGCTGCCTATAGCTCTCGTATCGTTGTGATTGCATTAGTTATCATAAACCGCCATCACAAACATCCTCTTTGTTTTCGCTTCTTTTTTTCACCGATTTCGGCTGTCGAGGGAGATAAAACTCCTCAATTTCCTGCTTTTCTGGCTACCTTGTAGTTATAGTGGTGGTGTTAGTAGTAGTAGTAGTAGTAGTAGTAGTAGTAGTAGTAGTAGTAGTAGTAGTAGTAGTAGTAGTAGTAGTAGTAGTAGTAGTAGTAGTAGTAGTAGTAGTAGTAGTAGTAGTAATAGTGGTGGAAGTAGTAGTAATAGAAATAGTAGTGGTAGTAATGGCTGTGGCGGTAGTAGTAGTCTGCATCAGACTGTCAATAATAAGGATATGCTGCAAGGTAGCACTTGAAGTCACAACACGATCAATGTTTTAGACAGCGATTGCAAGAGAAACTGAGAACTGATTACAGACAGTATCAGCGAACGACGATCAAAATACTATGGACACATCATGGAGTGAACACAGTCAGAAAAGCCTGCAATAACTATTTGTTTAAACTTGATCAGACAGAAAACAAAGAGGCTAAAGCGAATTCTAATCACTTGGGTCTCATTGGGGCATTTAACTGATATATTAAGTCAGTACATAGGATAGCGGATGGTAACAGTGCTGATTATAATAATGCTACTAGCATAATGGTGTTTATGATGCCATACCATACACGCATAATACTAAAAGAGGAAAGAGACGTAGAACCATAGGTAGATAAAATAAACAGCGTAGATAGATACCATCACATTAATTCTTCAATAGTATCAAGTGTCTAGGATCTGGTAATCTGGTAATCCTAGTTTCAGCTTCATAGCAAACGGGTCACCCCATAGTTGCTCCGCTCCTGTGTCAACGAAAAACACACGTAGCTCAGTGTCACGCCATGCACTCAACTCAGAAGCTGGGCGACGAAACAAAAAAACATTTGCCACGGCTATTGAAAAAAAAAGTGGCCGTGCCTAGCGGCCATTTTGACCTGAAGCATGATATGAGGGTTTTATAAATGGTCACCCCAGCAGTACTCTTATTATTAGCTGGGGAAGGGACTTAGGACATTACATCCACCAGCAGGCGTCGCCCCTACAACGACCTGCCTGCCTTTGTTAACGACTGTTCACCCAACAGCCATGCAGTTCTTTGGCACGAAGGAGACACCTTGAACCTAGGTTTTGGACTGCCGACTCCCTACAATATGTTATTTTATGTTTTGTTATCACAGTTGATGTCACTGCACATTGGGCATACCCATGCGTGCTCCGTTCTCTGAAGCAGCAGCCACTCCAAAGTACTTCTGTTACTTGCTCCCATGAGAAGCTGGTTTTATTGTCTCCTTTCTCGGCCTGGAAGACGACAAAGACGTGCATCACGATGCCTAACTCCCATGTCACGCAATCGTGTTAGTGTCAGGGATTCCTCATTCTCCACTAGCCCAGTTCGTACTGCGTTGACGATATCTGCTCCGTCCATGCTTTTTCCCGCAATCATTAGTCCAGTGCTTGCCAGTTGGTCCGCTCGCTCACTCCCCTTTACGCCCGTATGTCCCGGTGTGTAGATCCAGGTTACATAGGTTAAGTGCGATTTCCGAATGCTTTCTATCCATTCAGAGCGCATACTGCCTGTATCTTATGAAGCATATTCATTGAGTCTGAGACAATTACTGCGTGTGTGGCGGTTTGCTCTGATACCCATGCTAGAGCTCCAGAAGCAGCGGCTATTTCCATTGTCATGCTTGACGTGGTTGTCTGGTAAGCGCCACTGTCCTCATCGATTGTTTTCCCCCTTCTTTGCGCTGTGTATGCCCATGCTGACCTTGATCAGCGCTTCACGGATCCATCTGTGTAGATGATGATATCTTCTAGGTCTGAATGCTGATCTATCAGTTCCCTTACTTCTGTGTCTACGGCCGCAGGAATTTGACCCCTGCAGTACCTTCTGAGTGTGATGACAACCGTAGAGATGCCATGCATGTCTACTGGTTTATTCATCCATTCTTTTCCGTGGCTGATCACGTCTAGGTCACATACCTGCTGGATTAAATCCTCAGCCTTTGCCATCCAAGAGCGGCCTCTTTTGAGATGCGTTCCTTTTGTGTCGTGTATGGCTTTGTGCAATGGAGGGTTAACGTCTGCAGATACCCTCATGTAAGCCTTGACCAGTGCCACTTTGTATCTGCTAGTCATCGTCGGCAAACCCAGGACATAACGCATGGCGTTGCAGGAGGTGTCGTTTGTGCAGCCGAGTATGATTCTCATGGCCTCATTTTGAACTCGGTCCAGTCTTTCCATCTGGGTTTTGCTGACAGTGAGGAGGACAAGACCATAGTCAATGACGCTAAGCACAAGCCCTTGATAGATAAGGAAAAGTAGGCGTTGTTCAATATCAGATGCTGCTAGCACCTTGAGTGCTGTCAACCCTTTCATGGCTCTAAGTATGACGTTGTCTACGCGGCATTTGTATGACAAGCATCTGTCAAATGTCATGCCCAGGTATTTCATGGTGTCCGTTCTCTCGATGTCCACACCACAGATGCTTACGACTGGCGTTGGTGTACTAACGATGTGGGTATTCAGAGAGAACCATGTTAAGGAGGCTTTGGACGGGTTCACCTGAGCTCTTGATTCCTGGCACCACTAACTAAGTCTGTCTAGTTCGTGTTGTAGTGTGGTTGTTATTTCCTGCCTGTTTTTACCTCGACGGTAAACAAGGATATCATCTGCATACGACATTGTTCTACCTAGACCTACGCTTTGTGCACTCGTGACTCCTGCTGTGTACACATTGAAGAGCACAGGCGACAATGGTGATCCCTGGGGCAGACCCATTAGGACGCGTTGAGGTTCGGATGCCCATTCACCACATCGAAGCGACACTGTTCTTTCAAATAGCGCTGCTGCGATCCAGTTGACCAGTTTTGTTTCTATCTGCATATCCAACAGCATTCTGATGAGCATGTTGTATGGGACGCTGTTGTGCGCATTTACTAAGTCAACAGCGGCTGCAAGCGGTCAAGATAGTTAACGGTGTGACAACTAATAAATTACTACAAAAACTACTATATCTACAAGGACTGTAATAATGTTAACAGTACTACTACTAACAGACTACTACTAAGACTAGTATATCTACAAAAACTGTACTAATGTTGACGGTACGACTGCTAACTGACTACTACTAAGACAAGTATATCTACAAAAACTGTACTAATGTTGACGGTACGACTACTAACAGACTACTACTAAGACTAGTATATCTACAAAAACTGTACTAATGTTGACGGTACGACTACTAACAGACTACTACTAAGACTAGTATATCTACAAAAACTGTACTAATGTTGACGGTACGACTACTAACAGACTACTACTAAGACTAGTATATCTACAAAAACTGTACTAATGTTGACGGTACGACTACTAACAGACTACTACTAAGACTAGTATATCTACAAAAAACTGTACTAATGTTGACGGTACGACTACTAACAGACTACTACTAAGACTAGTATATCTACAAAAACTGTACTAATGTTGACGGTACGACTACTAACAGACTACTACTAAGACTAGTATATCTACAAAAACTGTACTAATGTTGACGGTACGACTGCTAACTGACTACTACTAAGACTACGATATCTACAAAGACTCTACTAACGTTAAAGTTACTACTACTAAGACTACGATATCTACAAAGACTCTACTAACGTTAAAGTTACTACTACTAAAAAAACTAATACAAAGGCTACTACGAGTTGTCTGACTGCGACTAATGCTACAACTAATAGATGCTAGTCCTACCGTGTACACAAATCTGCAACAAGTGATCATCTGGTCAATAAAACAAAGCCGCCTGTACTTCCTATCAAATTTCCTGATATACACTTAGACTTCATTGATCTGGAAGCCCGTGTCAAGGTTGAAACATAGTCGCTTCAAGTGGGATTCGAACGCACAGCCTTCTACCGAGACGCAAAAAGAACAGGGGTATTATTATGATAAGAACAAGTAACGTCGCTACCTTGTTTCCGTTAGCCATATTCAATAATAATAAACGCGTCATAATGGCGGGGGTCTGCAACATCAAGGAACATCCGCCGGAAGTCACGCGAGTGCATTTCCGTTTCATAAACTTGAACTCTGGACAGAATAAACGACAGAGGCGAAAACTTACACAGACAGAAATATACACAGATGGGGTGGAAGGGGGGGGGGGCGTGGCAGCAATGGGGAGAATACATTGATTCCAGTGAGTCACAAAAAGAAGGGAATAACAAAAAATATTTGGGGAGGGACAAGGGTAGCGGTAGTCATCATGATTAATTCTAGAAAGCAGGTAGCTGTTTGAACCTGCAGCAATTTTTTGCCAGGGGAGATGGTGAGAATAAGGGCGGTTGTAGGTGGCAAGGCTGTTGATTTGGATAAACCAAGGTACAGGCGCGTGTAACTTTCATTTACACATGTGTAATTACGGGGGGACCGATTCCCGGGCGTGCGGTTTAGAAAGAGACTGTTGTGACTTTTAAACGGTGCTACGAGTGTAGTATTCTTATAGTCACCATTGAATTCATTTGCAGCCAACCTTTATGGTGAGGACAACACAAGTTTTCTTTTCAATGAAGCACAGCCAATCGGCATCTTCGACCTAGTTTTTTATATTCCAACATCCTGTGGTTTGGGCTAGCTGCGGGAGATTTGACAGCAGACAGCTCTGTGTTGATTTCGAAAAGGCATTGAGTGGCGACTCATGTGAAGGGATTGGCAGACTGCCGAAGCTAACATTGCACAGTGTCACCATAAGTGGCGGCCAACATATGCGGGTGTTGGATGTAGACCACATGCTGGTGTTGAATGGGAACAACCTGGTGTTGAATGGGAACAACCTGGTGTTGAATGGGAACAACCTGGTGTTGACTGGGAACAACCTGATGTTGGATGCGGATCACCTGGTGTTGGATGGGGATCACCTGGTGTTGGATGGGAATCACCTGGTGTAAGATGGGGATCACCTGGTGTTGGACGGGGATCACCTGGTGTTGGATAGGGATCATCTGGTACTGGATAGGGATCACCTGGTACTGGATAGGGATCACCTGGTGTTGGACGGGGATTCCCTGGTGTTGGACGGGGATTCCCTGTTGTTAGATGGGGACCACCTTGTGTTGGATGGGATCACCTGGTGTAGAATGGGATTACATGGTATTGGATGGGGATCACCTGGTGTTGGACGGGATCGCTTAGTGTTGGATAGGGGTCACCTGCTGTAGGATAGGGATCACTAGGTGTATGATGGGGATCACTTGGTGTAGGATGGGGATCACCTTTTGTTGGACGAGGATCATCTGGTGTTGAATGGGGACCACCTGTAAAGGTCACGCAGCTAGGTGTGAAATAGAAACACAGGCACAACACAAGAGTAGTTGCATACTTTGTGAATTTGTGATTACACAAGAATAACTGCAATCACTATCGAGTGGCAGATACTGCAGCCTTAGTGTCAGCTGACATGACGTCGCGTCGGTCCTAGCATTATGGAATATTGTAGTGCCATTAGTTCCTTGCTTATCTGTCTGTCTGTCTGTCTGTCTGTCTGTCTGTCTGTCTGTCTGTCTGTCTGTCTGTCTGTCTGTCTGTCTGTCTGTCTGTCTGTCTGTCTGTCTGTCTGTCTGTCTGTCTGTCTGTCTGTCTGTCTGTCTGTCTGTCTGTCTGTCTGTCTGTCTGTCTGTCTGTCTGTCTGTCTGTCTGTCTGTCTGTCTTTCTCTCTATCATTATTTCTGCCCATCTGTATCTTCTCTCTCTCCTTCGCCCCCTCACGCTTTTCTGTGACTTTTTCTTTACCCTAAATCTCAATTGCACCATCCATAACTGTCATAGCCCTCCTTCCCTCTCTATCTTTCCTTAATTATCTCTCTCTCTCTTTCTCTCTTTCTCTCTTTCTCTCTCTCTTTCTCTTTCTCTCTCTCTCTCTCTTTCTCCCTCTTTCTTTCTTTGCTGCTCTGCCTATTTTTTTTTTTTACATGCTAGCATAAATAACTGCTAGAAATTACCCACTACATCATTATACATAAAGGGGGGTGGGGGGGGGGGGGGGGTTATATACTCCAGCATTATACTTTTTACGAAATTATCGTAGCATATTTCATGGTGAAACATTTTCTACTTTACAAGAATACACAGGAAGAAATTTTCCAAATTAGCTTCTATAGCATCATTCAAATAAATGAGTAGTTTTTCTTCTTGTTCTTCTGTATTGTATCCTTTGTTAAAGTGTAACAGAGGAACGATCAGGAGGTGAACAAAAGAGAAGTGAAACATGCAAGGACCAACTAGGTTTTTTTTTAAACGGGTGATGCTGACAAGAGAATATTTATCTCCTCAGAAGATGCAGCGAAACGACTTACCACAGCATCGGATATGCCAGGAACCTATAGGATTAAGTTTTTGCTTACGGTTGAATGTATCTAAGTATGTTCAGATCTTTAAGAAATTTTGCAAGGGATTTTCTTATCAATAGATCACAGAATAATACAGTTATATGTGTTTATTTCATTTAACCTGCTACGGACAGGGAGATAGATAATCAGAAACTGAAGTGGGATAGCCCAGGGTCACGTGTACACAACAGGCAAAAGACGTGGATGTTGAGGGAGATAAGAGACTGTCGAGGGTGCTAAGCAAGATAACTGTCGAGAGATTAGAGGGTAGCAGAGAATCAGATGGCGACGGGCATCAAGATTGACAAATTGCCTATGATATATAAAAGAAACACACATAGAGAGGAAAAATGTTGTCCGGGCAGCGCCGTTAGGCTACTGTTTTCGATTTTCAACTACCAAGGGATTTTGTACGTGCGCAGTAATGCACACGTGTGTCTGATCTCACTACCCAGAGAACAGGGAGAATTACTAGAAGACAAAGTCCACTTGAAAATATCCTAGCCCTTACCGGGGACTGAACCCGGAACCTCTAGCACTCGAGGCGGACACCATGCCTCGAGACCATGCAGGCCTCTGAAAAAGGAAGAGATGATGGACAGTTAGAACAATTCGTCTTAACCAGGTGGTCGGAAAACAAGAACAGTAGCTTGTTGAACATAGAGTTTACTATATGGTGGAAAGTTAACTTCGTTTAGAAGAAAGACAGTTTTACTTTGTGTTAGAAGTACTTGTGAAGCATACCTCTACAGCCACAACCTGAAGTGTTCCTCATCGCTGAAACATAGAAATCAACTTCGTATTTGATTTTGTATTATGTTGGTATGAAAAACGATCAGGACCAGTTATCCCAGCATGCACCGCGTCAATAGTCCCTAAAAATGCTGATATCAAAGAGCACCTAGAGAGGCATGTAAACGAATCGGAAACGCAGCTTTAGCAAACATCCAACACTTGCCATGCTACTGCCTATCCCCCAGCGGTAACTTATTCATTGCATCCTTTAACTCTTATCTTATCGGTTTATGATGTGTTTTCTAACACTTCATGTTGTTTGCTGCTCATTTGTAGACCTAATCACATCAGATGAAGACAAATTATCTTTGATTTAGTGCCTAAATAACCTTTCCGGTCAGTTGTGAAATCAGTTAATGAGCCGGAGGAAATTTTTATCTGTTGACTCAATCTCACTCTAGGCTCCCAAAGGAAACAGTTTTATCAACACGAATTTCTAATTTGAACGTAAACAGCGCTTACAGAGAGTGAAAATCCCCAGAAGATGCAGGATGTATTCGAAAAAATATGAGTTGGGTCATTCCCAGGCCTGTGAGGTGGCGTCATTTGGGTGTTCAGATCAATATCCCTACCCCCACAGACGCATCAGAGTCCGACGTTTAGTAATGCCATGTCTGTGCTACTTGTCAAGACTCCTCGCACGTCTGGTGCACCAGAATGCAGCTGGAGTCTTTTTTGTGTTTGCCAAATTATAGCCTGATATTTCATACTCACCTACTCGCATCCTACCATGTCCGAACTTCATGTTAATTGCTAACCCCCAGCGGTCCCAATATACAAGGTCCGACAATAAAGTAATGAGACTAATCCCATAACAATTAAAATAATCAACAGTTGAAGATGTAACCTGTATCTGATTCAAAGTAAGCCCCTTGTGCATAAATACAGCAAGTGGCGCGATCTAACTAACACTGGAACGACCTATGTAGTTCTTCTGTTTGCTATGACCCGTAAAGTCGATGTTACGGCTCTTTGGGTGTCATCAAAATCGTTTTAAAAAAAACGTTCTTTCAATAAAAACTTGAATTTTGGGAATAGAAAATAATTACAGGGAAACAAACATGGAAAATAGGGGGGAAGGCTAAGAACACACACATGTTTTGGGGCAAAATTCTGGTTTTTGATGATGCTCTTGGCTACTCAACCCGCTGATGTTTTTGGTCATCAAACAACGAATATTGTACAAACCGGCAAGCAACTTTTTCCTTGCAAAATCTTGCACTAAAATGTTATGAATGGTCTCTCTATAACCACCAGATTCATCTGCCATCATCTTAACAGTGAAACAATGATTTTTCTTTTATCCTTTCTCGACTTTTGAGTTCATCATTACGAACAGAAATTTGACGTCCAGGTCTAGATGAATTAGTTATTATTTCCACACCACTTTTGACACGTGAATACCACCTGAAAATGTGTGCACGAGATAAACAATTATCCCCATAAACTTGTTAAATCAGTTTACTGTTTCAATGGCACTTTTTCTGGGTTTTAAAAAGAATTTAATGTTAGCTTTTTGCTCCGTGCTGATTTCGTAACAATGCATCTCTGACTAGGTCAACAAAATGGCGGCTTGTTTGTTGTTGGCTTATCGAGCAGTGATGAAAAGTTGCCAGATCATAGACGTATGTTGTCTCTTTAGATTCCTTGCTTTGCTTTATATATGGCATTTTTGTCTTGGCCAAAACAAAATCAGTCTCATTACTTAATTGTCCGACCTTGCAACTTGTCAGCTGGGCGGGGTTTCTAGAATTTCTACCAAGGGGATCTCATCCAATAGAGACTCTATGGCTCACAAGGTGTTAATCGCTCAGTAAGCAGTCCTAAGCGGCGTCCGTGGCTTAGGCGTTGCGAGTCCGACTCGTAATTTCAACGTACCGTGATCAAAACCCACAGCTGGCTGCGTGGATTTTTATCGTAGTATGGGGCGTCGCACGACCCAGCCCTAAATGGGTACCAGGATGTATCTTTCCTTTTTTTTTTTTTTTTAAACTAAGCAGTCCTTAGAAAAAAAAAAAGCCACGACCACGAGGGAGACAAGAAGACGATGGAGAGTTAATATCCAGACAGACCTGCAAACACTTGGTGTTACCAACTGGAAAGAGAAGGCCAACCAGAGAGATGAATGGAGGCGGGTGATATCTGCAGCAATGAACCTCAGGGGCTCGGAATGCTGAAGAAGCAGAAGAAGAAAGAGCAGCCCTAACAGGATTTAACTTCACTCATTAAGGCCAGATAATTTGCAGCAGTTGCTGAGAATTGTCTAGAAAGGAGGGGCGACAATGAAAGAAATGGGTCACCACACTTCACATACGGTGACCTGGCATGTGTGAAGGCCTAGCACTGAACCTCTTAAGAGCAGCAGCTGTTGGGGGATGCCATGATTCCTTACTGGCACTTGGCTGCAGCTTACATGCCAGGCTGGCATAAACATCCTGGCAATATGTGTCCTGCGCGAGTCGTTGCTGGGAAGAAAACACAACTAAATGATATGACAGAATAGCGAATGCCTCCTTGGAAAATCATGCGGACATACTAGATAAGAAGAACTCATCTAACAAGGAGCGCCACGTGACAGGAGTTTCGACAACACAGCCCAATTGGATTGCAAGAAACGACATTTGAAGACTACAAGAAACAACATTTGAAGACTACAAGAAACAAAATTTTCAGTCAGTCCGATTTAGCCACAACTGGTGCCCCAATAAAAAAATTTTTTTGATGTTGAACTGGGAATTTGGGATGGCCCTATTGGTCCGCCCTCCCGACTGAGATTTCATAATCTAAGGGTATCATACCTTCAGTTAGCAGGCTGATGGGTGGTGGGGGGGGGGGGGGTTTCATGCGAGCACGCACATGTTACGTGACCATACATAATAATTTCCAGTGAACTAATAGAGAAAATGCAAGATGTGATATTTACGATGCAAGGAAATCACATGCGGTAACAAACAAACGAATACATCAGTAACATAAGACTTTAATTGCTCGGAAATCAGAAAACATAATTTGCTGAAGGTTTCAGACTCGGTACACAAATTAACTACTAATGAAGTTCAGCAAGCTCCATTCCTACAGTCTAAGACAGTCCCAGTCAGCGATAAGAAACATCTCATTTTTTTTTTAAAAGCTAATCCATCCTGACCTCATGCCGCCAATACTAGACATGGTCACTCCAAACAAAACAGAAACGAAAATCACGTGAAAAGTGTGAAAAACGTTAACATAAGAAAGTAACGCAATACAAATTAGATCATGAAGGAAAATAGATTTTTTTAACTGCCTATACAGACAGAATCTATCATAAAATTAAAAAAAAAATTAAAAAAAAAATTAAAGAGTTTGCCATCCTAGATAGAAGGTCTTATGTTGCCATAATATGCCAAGCCAAAACAATAATAAATATAATACTGAAAGAGAAGAGAGACTGAGACCCGAGGAAGATGCGAACAATTTGGACAGATACTATTAGAAAAACTACAACAGTATCAAGTGTCTATGCTTGATCTGACCAGAACATGAAACTTGTACATTCCTCTGTACATGAAGCAGTAAACGATGCAGAGAAGAAGAAGAAGTATTGTCAGGAGAAACATACAGTTTGCTCTAAATGGTAATGCAGGAAGAGGGATACAATTGGCCGCTTTAATACACGAAAGACAGATTCACATAGAAGTGAGCTAGCTGCCTTTTTATTTTTAACCTTTGGAATGTTGGAGTCATCAAATTATTGCATTTTTATATATATTAAACAAATATATATTGTAATAGTCCGCACTCATAGAAAGAAGTAGAAAGATAGAAGGACACACTAAACAACATACAATTCGAAAGCTATAGTTGACCTTCCGGGAATCGAACCTTTCAACTCCACATGGCGTGTGAGCCTCAACCTCTCTGTTTATTTATGTGAATGACGTGTAACACAATGGAACCTGCCATTAAAATCATTCTTAAATGAATATGTATTCTAGACAAAGCATTACGGTCTACTGAGCTTGTAAATTGTTGCTGTGTATGTTATTCGACCTATGTTTCGTTAATATAAATTTATGTAACCTATCATGCCATTTCAATGGCTTAAGATAAATTATGTCCGTACTCCATAGTTGTGGATTTCAAGCTAGACTGTAGACATCTCTAATGAAAACAAATTATTTTTGGGGGTGCCTAGTTAGTCGTGCTCTTAGTGCACCTGCTTCCATAGCAAGACGTACACGCCATTTGGAGGTGATAGGTTCGATTCCCGGCACGTCAGCTATAGCTTTCGATGTTAATGTTGTCTATTGTGTTCTATTTTTCTACTTTTTTATATGAGTGCAGATTATTGTTTATTGTATGTATACATATATATAATATTTCTCTGGTCTCATGGGTTCCTAGTCTGTTTATGTGAATATTGTATTTTTAGAAGATGTTTAAGAATAACATGAAAAGATTAAAACAGAACAGAGAATAAAACGGCCACCCCTGAAGCATAGACTGAGAACGAGACCCTATGACACTCTGCAAGGATCAGATACAATGATGGTCAGTTGCTGAAATAGTATGCTAAACTTCACTGAGATTATCCCTACTCCACTGGTCAATGGCCTGACTAGCTCTAGTCCATTAGTCAATAGCCCGATGGCAGCTAATGGCCACTATCGAACACCAGAATCATTGTCCACGATGAAAAGCTTCTGGCTGTGGAAACAGCCGGCGCCTGGTTTCTAAATCCAGTCTGGGGGCGATTCTCAAATTATTCAGTGTGGTGATCTGTTACATTATTGTGCTACCTTACAAAAAATTACAGTATTGTAAAGGGGATCCCTTCGAAAGATACTTTCACCTTACGGAAAAATCCACAAATGACCTATGTCCCCATATCGTCAGTCAGCAGACTGGCAAAGATGAATCTCTTTTAAAAACCTCCAAGGACGGGAAATTCAATAGTACGGATTTTGCAGAACGATTACCTGTTAAATGTGGCTGGACTGACAGGGATCAAACATGCAGAGTGGGTAAGGGTGCCATTAGTTGCGATGGGGCTATTGACTAACGGACTAAAGCTGTTGCTCTCAACCTTCCTAATGCCGCGACCCTTTAATACAGTTCCCTTATGTTGTGGCAACCATCGAACAATTATTTTTGTTCAGAACTTTAATCAATATGTGTTTTCCGATGGACTTAGGCGACCCCTGGGAAAGCATCGTTAGAACTCCCAAAAGTGTCGTGACCGACAGGTTGAGAGCCGCTGGACTAAAGGTAGTCACGTCATTGACCAATGGGGTAGGAATAATCTCAGTGAAATACAAGTGAATCAAACATAGATGGAGGCAACTGATCAACCAAAAGCAACCACTGTCTCAACGACACGCGGTGTTGTATAACAACGATGATGGCGTATCATGATGATGATGATGATGATGATGATGATGATGATGATGATGATGATGATGATGATGATCAGCTCACACATCTACTTTTTTCTTCCTCCTACCCTCGCGAATTGTTTTGTATTTTTGTTTTCTCTGAGGTTGTTCTTGATGCTATTGCTCCATGTTTTGTGTAGTCTCCCCATGCTCTCTATTCTCTACACTTCTGAATTGTGGCTCTGTGGAAGTCAATACTAAGGCATTCCCATCAGATGACCACTCCCTTTCATCATTATCATCACCATTCTTGTATTCTGGTAAAGGTCCCATAGGGATCACAGTCTATTCTTCCATTACATCTGCCTCTGCAACTGTTCCAACACCTTCTCTCGTCAGTTTTATCTTAGGATTTCAATATGTCATCCTCACCCCGCTCAGTCCATTTGGTTCCCATTTAAGGGCCCGCTTAATGATTCTGTGTTCGCTTCCTCTGAGGATGTTCCCAATCTAACGCCATGTTCCTTGTCCTATAACTCGATACCAGAGGTTGTCCAGACATTTCTGTTCTTTTTCCTTTGCTTTTACAAAACAATTAATAATATCTTCAATCATTTAATGTCATTCTATTTTTTTATTTTTCAAATGCATTCAACTTTTATTCCAAGTCTTTAGTGGTTATCAAATTTCTTCCCTTTTTTTTTTTTTTTACGTCGTAGATTTGCTTTGTGTGGTACATTTTGCATGTGCTATTTTCTAACATCAACACGGCTTCATTTGAGTAGGATCGCTGTAATTGGGTAGAGATATCTATTTTCGTGCTCCAGCCAGCCCTTGTATATCTGACGACGATCTTATCACAGTGCTCTGATTGCCTAACGCATGACAACGTTTCATGTCAGTATCGAACGGTTCAAGATGGAGGTCTTAGGTTCGTTTCACGCACGTGTTGTTCGATTCACTAGTGCAGTTTTTAAGGTTTGTTTGTTTTAGTATCCAGAAGCCATGAGTTGTTAACCCTTAGGCTCGGTATTATGAATATCGCAACTGTTCGGCCTTGATTCCATTGTAAACACCGTAAATCTGGGAGAAAATGGGGCTTTCCTGCCTACCCCAGGGATTGAACCCGGACCACAAGGAGTTCGTCACCCGGTCTCCGCGCAATCCGGTTTAGCCAATTACGCTAGAGAGCCGGGCACAGTTTTTAAGGAGATATCTGGAGCTAAGGAGTTCGTATTTTGTCGGATGTTCCCTGCAGACGGCTAGTTGTTCTGCTGAGACATTCCGAGTTATATAGTAAAACCCACCTCAGTAAAGTCCATTGTCAGGGCTAACTTAGAATGTTTATATACGAGAACCGCCACTGGTATACCAGGGGCTTCAAATGAAAACCTTACAAATGTGATAGCGACTGCAATAACAAATGCTGTTGTCTTGTAACCTAGCAATACTTTATACCTCTCTTAGCTTCTGAATAGCTTCTCTAATTTGAAAATGTTGCCAAACATCAACAGAACTATCATTGTTCATAGTTCATTTAAATATCATCTTCATCGCTCATAAGAAATGACCTTGGGTGCTCTGATCTGCTCCTGAGTATGTCTCTAAGTGTGTTTAGGCCAGAACTCATATTCTGTTCTGGTTGAGGTAACCACGTGTGGCTCCCTCATGGTTTATCAGTCTCATGGCTTCAGTTGGCACACCCAGAGTATGCAGTCAATTCCTTAAAAATCATTTTTCCCGGAAACTCAAATCCTCACAGCGTTTAGTTTCTCGTATGGCATCAATGATGTGTCTCGTGTCTATAGATGTCCCATTCCTGGTAGTCGCAATGCCACCCAGGGTGTCTGCTCTCTCATTGTCTTTCACACCAGCATACCCTAGGACAGAAATGAAGGTGTTTTTGTGAACTATAAGCACACCAATACCAGTCGCTGAGCATTCATTCAGTCTTTGATTCCTAGTCAACGCATCGATAACGTTTCCTTGAATGCCAACCACCGAGAACTACGTTCTTTAACTTTGTATATGCTTGCATTTGGTTTGGAAATACTGCAGAAATCTCGCTTCATTCAATGTGGCCCTTTTGGGATATTTTGTTATCAGGCCTAAAGGTAATTCTTATTTTTTTAATCACAAAATTTGTTTCTTTGTAAGCAATTAAAGCCATTGAAATAGCTTAATAAATAAATAAATACCAAAGGTATTGATTGGCACTTGCAAAAATCACGGATTTGGGGCGCTTGATTCTAATTTCTGTTTGCAAGCTTTTAAAAGCCGATATGAATGTTCTAAATGTTATTACTGCATCTGTGCAGCAGGTAGAGGAGATGATGAAGAAGTGTCAGTCAAGTAACGGTTGACTCTGTAACAGCTGCAATAGGGTGCCCACATGGTTCAGCATACAACATAATGCACTGAAATCCCACCTTGGCGGGACACATTTGTCGAATGACGCAGTAGTTGAATGTGAAGTGAAAATGTGGTTTAGAAAACAGAGAACGCAGCTCTCTGTAGCATGCTTTGGAGGATTGATAAAACTTTGGGACAAATGCATTAATATTGGTAGACATTATGTTGAAATTATTTTTGTGGTGTATGTGTAAAAAAATAATGGTTTTCAAGTTGTTATCGCCTTTACTTGTGTGTGTGTATGTGTGTGTGTGTGTGACTCACTTATTGACTTAACCTTGTGTATTATTTTTGTGAGATGTGGAGAATCATTGGTGTTTAATTGTTCAGCTTAACTTTAGATCTGTAGATTTTGTTCTCACAAGATAAGGTACCATTTCAATGGTTTGAACTGAATTCTGTCCGTTTTCCATAGTTGTGGATTTCAAGCTGTACTATAGACATGGCCAATAAGACACCTTTTATTGGGAGTGCCTAGTTGACCATGTTCTTAGTGTACTTGTATCCCTGGCGAGGTTCACACGCTTTCTGGAGGTAACAGGTTTAATTCCCGGCACGGTAACTATAGCTTTCGATTTTGATGTTGTCTTGTGTGTTCTTCTATCTTTCTATGAGTGCCGATCAAAACATTTTCTATTACTTGATAATTATATATTGTTCTCACTTAAACACGTCCTGATTTTATGTCAGAATGTGGCTTATGATCCCCTAACTCGGCATAGAACATTTAGTTTTCGTAAATTAGCAAGGTCTTCAATGACAATAAATGTTTTCAGTTTTGAAGTTGTCAGCTGTGTGACTGGAGATATCAAAACGTGTAGTAATCGTCAGTCAGCAAGGCCTTTTATGATTTTGAAAGCTGTTTTTGTCTAGTTCCTCTTCATATTTCTACTCTTTCCTGTCCCATTAACAAGTGTTGATTGTTTGCCAATCGTCATATCACAGCTGGTGAAACTTGGAGTATCCGTCACTCAACCACGACAAATGACAAACCAATTTAAGTGGTTTCTGTATTCACCGGCTCACACATTCAAGATGAGAGTGAACGTAATTGCCCTAATTCGTGTCCATTGTTTAACCACCAAACAAAAACACTGCGAACAGCCAAGCGTAAAATGGCTGCGCCCGTTCACAATGAGACTTTGGTAATCTGATACATGTTGCGCTGTAAATATGAATAGAGACTGTTGATACGCGATCGATAGTTATTGTTTAATGCCGTCGGTAAGCTGTGTTTGTGATTGTAAGATGTAGCAAAGGCCTCTTTCACGCCATTATAACATTGGGTGTATGGTGCTGATCCGTATTTGAAAGACCACTTGAGACTGTCTATGCTATCAGAGCCACACTTGGACGCTTACATCCCATAATGAACATAAAATTGTGATAACAGAGATAAAATGCCTTGGAAGAGCTGCAGGAGTTTTAAGGACAGACAGAATACGAAATCACGAAATCAGGCGTATGCTTGGAATGAAGCCAGTCTTACAGGTCATTAAAGAACAACATATGAAATGGTTTGGACACCTAACAAGAATGCCCTGGTACTGTCTGCCACAAAGAGCCTCACTGAAACGTTACAACGAGGGAACACCTCGCAAAACATGGAGTGAGGGCATTACGAGCAGCCTTACAGAAAGGGACATCAGTCCTAATAGTGCTCTTGACATAGCTCATCAACAAATGGCACATCTTCCCCCGACACTTCACTGGGGTACACGGTGGAAGAGAAGAAGAACTGCGACTCGACTGGTGATGTAATCAACATTACGCTTTCCGCCTTTACTTTCTGGGACATTCCCTTGTACACTTTTCGGGCTGGGTCGAACAAGGAGCTTATATCGAATTTCTGTTTTAAAAATCCGCTAGATGTGGACTCGAACCTATTACCTTCGTGGTGACTGCAAAGTTTTAGTGACTGCTCTACAGCGATTGTCCTTCATCATACTAAAAGTAAATTTACTTTCCACGACACTGGCAGGTATTTCTTGATGTCCCTAAGGAATGGCAAAAGTATTAACTGCATTTCGGCCAAATAAAAGGCTAAATCTATAATTTCATATGAATTCAATTGACGACGCTGTCAACAACATAGCAACTGCCTTTACTTCCAAGGACATTACCCGATATCAATTTTGAATGCCGCAAAATACAGAGGTCACTATTGCAACAAATCCATACCGATGCTAATTGGAATCCGCAAGTTAAATAACAGAAAAAAAATGTATGAGTGTGAGAAGCAGGTTCGTACGATGTATTCATGATGACACATTGATTACCCCGTGAGATCTGGCCGATTACAGTGATCATGTCGCAGATAAAGAATCGGGTTTGACAAGCGAGGTCACGCCGTTCCAATTAACCTGGATGTACGATTATTGAATGTCCTCGATCTTCCAAGGAAACGGGTTGTGCAGTGACTAGTCACTTGTCTCTCTGCCAGAATGGCTGAGTGTTCAAATCCTGCTAAGCAAGCGCTGTTTTTGCTGTGTTTATTTTTTATTTTCAACATATGGTTTATTGTCATATAGTGCTATCGGGGGCCGCGTTAGCGCAGTTTATAAGAGGCCCGCTTTCAAATCCAGCTGCGATTCGCTGCAGCCACGGTCGGTGTTCGAAACCAGGCGGCTCCCTGGGTTCACCAAGCCTCTAGGAAATGGGTACCAGAGTTGACACTCTGGTGTAAATAGAGGAACGTCGCTGTAGCTACAGAGTTACGTGCGAACGGCGACACAGGCGGGCAGTTCTTATGAGCTGCCCGTACTGGTGGCAGAGCACTTATGGTTTATAACTGTGTGCAATGACGCTGGTTCAGATCTCCCGACTTACCTTTATACCTTACCTTTACCTTACCTTACCTTACCTGACCTTACCTGACCTGACCTTACCTGACCTTACCTGACCTTATTCACAGAAAATACATGACAAGCTAGAGGTGGTCAAGGCTTTTTGGAATCTAATGAACAACACAGAAGAACAAACAAATGATCACTGTTTGTGGCGAATGATACTGCGGTGAGTGACCGGGGGATGTGCCGACACTCAACATTCACATGGAATCCAAAGTGGACATATAAACAGACTGTCACTAGCACCATGGGCATGGGAATTCTGGGCTGGTGAATGAAGATACAGACGGAGCCCCAATAGGAATATCAGCTCAACTCAAAGTAGAGTATACAGACAGAAAATGGGAGCAGCAATAGGGCAATGGCTAAATATTGGTTTGGCGGTTTAAAAGTCCTGGCTCAAACCCGCACTAGGGAAGATGTCTTATAATACACATTTGCTCCTGTATAAGGCCATCCTAAAGTGGGTTCATGGAAATGTTCTGAGAATTTTTTTTTTTTTTTTAATGCTAACTCGAAAATGGTCCCTTTTTTAAAAATCTGTTCCTTCATTCATTGTTCTACTGTGCCTTTATATGTCACAAAGGGCTCACGGTATATTTTTCCATTCCGCTCTATCCTCTGTAATCACTTGGACATCATGAATGAAATCCAGTACACTGCCTTTGGCTTCTATCACCATCGTTGGCTCTATGGTTTCTCTTGGAAGTCCTTCTATATGGACAGCAAATAACTCACAAATATAATCTACTACATACACCAGAAGAGGACAATCCGCGTCCTTTAGGCGCCTTGTCAGAAGCTGAAAACTTGGGATCGTGAGGACGACGGGGAAGAAAAAAACAAGAGGGCGACCAACAGCGACAGTCTGGCATCACGGCATTTGAATCATTACAGTACACGAGTAACTGGACACGAAGATCAACATCACGCAGCATCAACAACAACAAAAGGCCTAAAGTGTTCATCTTCATTTTCATATTCTTCCCTACTCCTGTTGTGCCTCACAGTCCATGTTTTGATGAGGTATCGGGTATGAGCTTTGGTATGTGCTACGTTAGGTGCTGGTAGTTACGGCCTCGGATATTCCGTCTATCCATGGCTTGCATGATCCACCTCTAGCTGCTTCTATTATGTCTAAGTGACAGGGCCCTTTGTGGCTATCTGGTGGTAGTTTTGATTCATGTCTGAACCATTTGATCGGCTGTCTCTTGATGTAGTTTAATGCTGATTCCGTCCCAAATTTGTTTTCTGGCATCATTATTTCTGATCATGTCTCTTCTAGTTTTATTAATGTTTATCTTCTACATTGTCTTCACGGAACACAGTAAATAGAATCATAAGGGACCATTTCTCACCATTGACATATGAGGCGTGTAATCTGAGATGTTAGATACAGAGATGTTAGATACAGAGATGTTAGTATACAGAGATGTTAAATACAGAGATGTTAGATACAGAGATGTTAGATACAGAGATGTTAGTATACAGAGATGTTAGTATACAGAGATGTTAGATACAGAGATGTTAGTATACAGAGATGTTAGTATACAGAGATGTTAGTATACAGAGATGTTAGTATACAGAGATGTTAATATACAGAGATGTTAGTATACAGAGATGTTAGATACAGAGATGTTAGTATACAGAGATGTTAGTATACACAGATGTTAGTATACAGAGATGTTAGTATACAGAGATGTTAGATACAGAGATGTTAGTATACAGAGATGTTAGTATACAGAGATGTTAGTATACAGAGATGTTAGATACAGAGATGTCAGATACAGAGATGTTAGTATACAGAGATGTTAGTATACAGAGATGTTAGTATACAGAGATGTTAGATACAGAGATGTTAGATACAGAGATGTTAGATACAGAGATGTTAGATACAGAGATGTTAGATACAGAGATGATAGATACAGAGATGTTAGATACAGTGATGTTAGATACAGAGATGTTAGATACAGAGATGTTAGATACAGAGATGTTAGATACAGAGATGTTAGATACAGAGATGTTAGATACAGTGATGTTAGTATACAGAGATGTTAGTATACAGAGATGTTAGTATACAGAGATGTTAGTATACAGAGATGTTAGTATACAGAGATGTTAGATACAGAGATGTTAGATACAGAGATGTTAGATACAGAGATGTTAGATACAGAGATGTTAGATACAGAGATGTCAGATACAGAGATGTTAGTATACAGAGATGTTAGTATACAGAGATGTTAGTATACAGAGATGTTAGTATACAGAGATGTTAGATACAGAGATGTTAGTATACAGAGATGTTAGTATACAGAGATGTTAAATACAGAGATGTTAGTATACAGAGATGTTAGATACAGAGATGTTAGATACAGAGATGTTAAATACAGAGATGTTAGATACAGAGATGTTAGATACAGAGATGTTAGATACAGAGATGTTAGTATACAGAGATGTTAGTATACAGAGATGTTAGTATACAGAGATGTTAGATACAGAGATGTTAGATACAGAGATGTTAGATACAGAGATGTTAGATACAGAGATGTCAGATACAGAGATGTTAGTATACAGAGATGTTAGTATACAGAGATGTTAGTATACAGAGATGTTAGATACAGAGATGTTAGATACAGAGATGTTAGTATACAGAGATGTTAGTATACAGAGATGTTAGATACAGAGATGTTAGATACAGAGATGTTAGATACAGAGATGTCAGATACAGAGATGTTAAATACAGAGATGTTAGTATACAAAGATGTCAGATACAGAGATGTTAGTATACAGAGATGTTAGTATACAGAGATGTTAGATACAGAGATGTTAAATACAGAGATGTTAGTATACAGAGATGTTAGATACAGAGATGTTAGATACAGAGATGTTAAATACAGAGATGTTAGATACAGAGATTTAGATACAGAGATGTTAGATACAGAGATGTTAGATACAGAGATGTTAGTATACAGAGATGTTAGATACAGAGATGTTAGATACAGAGATGTTAGTATACAGAGATGTTAGATACAGAGATGTTAAATACAGAGATGTTAGTATACAGAGATGTTAGATACAGAGATGTTAGATACAGAGATGTTAGTATACGGAGATGTTAGATACAGAGATGTTAGTATACAGAGATGTTAGATACAGAGATGTTAGTATACAGAGATGTTAGATACAGAGATGTTAGATACAGAGATGTTAGATACAGAGATGAGATGTTAGATACAAAGATGTTAGTATACATCAGTCAGCACTCGATGGATGATGTGGTTAAAAAACTCGCCAGTCGCCGTTACTTTCCAAGACAATTACCATTTTATTTGTTGTGTACCGTCTTTTAACTCGACCCAGGTTTGAGTGTGTACCAGGTATAGTCTTGTGAAGTAAAGGCGGCCGGCGTTATGCTCACCTCAACACCCCCTCATCTCCCGCCCCCCCCCCCCTTCAGTGCCCATAAAATATAGTCTAGCCCTAAATGTTCAGGACATCTGAGGCTGTAGTAAAGGGTCCTTTACAATTCTGTGACTACGTTGTTGCCTCTGTCTTCACTGAATACGTTGTTGTCTATGTCTTCACTGAATACGTTGTTGCCTCTGTCTTCACTGAATACGTTGTTGCCTCTGTCTTCACTGAATACGTTGTTGCCTATGTCTTCACTGAATACGTTGTTGCCTATGTCTTCACTGAATACGTTGTTGCCTCTGTCTTCACTGAATACGTTGTTGTCTATGTCTTCACGGAATACGTTGTTGTCTCTGTCTTCACTGAATACGTTGTTGCCTATGTCTTCACTGAATACGTTGTTGTCTATGTCTTCACTGAATACGTTGTTGTCTATGTCTTCACTGAATACGTTGTTGTCTATGTCTTCACTGAATACGTTGTTGTCTCTGTCTTCACTGAATACGTTGATGTCTATGTCTTCACTGAATACGTTGTTGCCTCTGTCTTCACTGAATACGTTGTTGTCTATGTCTTCACTGAATACGTTGCTGCCTCTGTCTTTACTGAATACGTTGTTGTCTATGTCTTCACTGAATACGTTGTTGCCTCTGTCTTTACTGAATACGTTGTTGTCTATGTCTTCACTGAATACGTTGTTGCCTATGTCTTCACTGAATACGTTGTTGCCTATGTCTTCACTGAATACGTTGTTGTTTATGTCTTCACTGAATACCTTGTTGCCTACGTCTTCACTGAGTACGTTGTTGTCTATATCTTCATTGAATACGTTGTTGTCTATGTCTTCACTGAATACGTTGTTGCCTAGGTCTTCATTGAGTACGTTGTTCTCTATGTCTTCAGTGAATACGTTGTTGTCTCTGTCTTCACTGAATACGTTCTTGCCTATGTCTTAACAGAATATGTTGTTGTCTATGTCTTCACTGATTACGTTGTTGTCTATGTCTTCACTGAATACGTTCTTGCCTATGTCTTCACTGAATACGTTCTTGCCTATGTCTTCCCTGAATACGTTGTTGTCTATGTCTTCACTGAATACGTTGTTGCTTTTGTCTTCACTGAATACGTTGACGTCTATGTCTTCACTGAATACGTTGTTGCCTATGTCTTCACTGAATACGTTGTTGTCTATGTCTTCACTGAATACGTTGTTGTCTATGTCTTCACTGAATACGTTCTTGCCTATGTCTTCACTGAATACGTTGTTGTCTATGTCTTCACTGAATACGTTGTTGTCTATGTCTTCATTGAATACGTTGTTGCCTATGTCTTCACTGAATACGTTGTTGTCTATGTCTTCACTGAATACGTTGTTGTCTATATCTTCATTGAATACGTTGTTGCCTCTGTCTTCACTGAATACGTTGTTGCCTATGTCTTCACTGAATACGTTGTTGCCCATGTCTTCCCTGAATACGTTGTTGCCTATGTCTTTATTGAATACGTTGTTGTCTATGTCTTCACTGAATACGTTGTTGCCTATGTCTTCACTGAATACGTTGTTGCCTATGTCTTCACTGAATACGTTGTTGCCTCTGTCTTCACTGAATACGTTGTTGTCTATGTCTTCACTGAATACGTTGTTGTCTATATCTTCACTGAATACGTTGTTGCCTATGTCTTCACTGAATACGTTGTTGTCTATGTCTTCTCTGAATATGTTGTTGCCTATGTCTTCACTGGCGTCGCAGCACTCCGGACAATGTGTTGGACAGTTATAGTTATTTGAGTTGAAGACGAGATGATGCAATTCCAAGATCGGGTTTTGTCCCACACGGTTCGGTCTTTCTCTATAGGGCTGCTGATCACCCGCCATGAGCTTCGCATAAATCACAAACTGCGACAATTCCCCCGAGCTCTTCGATGCACCTGCATTCTGAAACTAAACGCACAGTCCGAAACCAAACCCACATACTCTAGAACGCAAGGTAAGTGGCCTAACCTCTTCACAACAGCTATTGTCCGTATGTTGAAATACTGTGTACGGTGAAGCTGAATTGGAAAAAGTAAAGCATATTTTCACGTCATTGGCCTGTTAGACAAATTGGTATGCAATAGCTCCTACAATGATTCTCATGAACTGAACAACACGTCTTCGGAACTATGCCCCAATCTTTAGACTGCAAGGCAAACGATTTGACCACTTAACCACACCCCCCTGACCCCCCCCCCACCCCTCATCCCCCCCCCCACTCCGATGCCCTAGTATAATATACATTATGCTGTGTTTGCCTTGGAAGCAGCCGTGATGTAGCGGCTAGACCCCCGCCTACGAATCAAAAATCACCCTGGCTCCCATGTCGACCCAGCCCTAATTGGTTTACCTGTACAGTGTTAGGAAGTAAAAGCGGCCGCCGTGATGTTGATCTCAGAACCCACCGTGTTCCGATAAGTCTGTAAAATACTGGAATAGCCCTATATGCCCAATCACCTTAACGAGTGGAAAAGATTCCTTTTCTTTTCTTTGCTTTATGTTTGCGTTAGAAATATTTATAAATGTGTTCACTTCTAGCTCCAGTGGCCAGAAATCTACTTGGCCGCTGATCAAATTCCTCACCCGTAGTGAGAAATAGGATGACTAATTCTATCAGTTCCTGGCACAGGTGGTCATCGATTTGTGTTTCTTCGATCAGTAGAGGATCATTTAGAATATCGTGTCATCGTTCTCTCGTCTCTGTGTTTCTTTCTGAAGCTAGGCCAAACAGGGATGTCCACATGAATGGGCTGGACAGTGAAGACACACCTACATGGGCTGGACAGTGAAGACACACCTACATGGGCTGGACAGTGAAGACACACCTACATGGGGCTGGACAGTGAAGACACACCTACATGGGCTGGACAGTGAAGACACACCCACATGGGCTGGACAGTGAAGACATACATACATGGGCTGGACAGTGAAGACATACATACATGGGCTGGACAGTGAAGAGACACCTACATGTGCTGGACAGTGAAGACACACATACATGGGCTGGACAGTGAAGACACACCTACATGGGCTGGACAGTGAAGACACACCTACATAGTAGGCTGGACAGTGAAGACACACCTACATGGGCTGGACAGTGAAGACATACCTACATGGGCTGGACAGTGAAGACACACATACATGGGCTGGACAGTGAAGACATACCTACATGGGCTGGACAGTGAAGACATACCTACATGGGCTGGACAGTGAAGACACACCTACATGGGCTGGACAGTGAAGACATACCTACATGGGCTGGACAGTGAAGACACACCTACATGGGCTGGACAGTGAAGACACACCTACATAGTCTGGACAGTGAAGACACACATACATGGGCTGGACAGTGAAGACACACCTACATGGGCTGGACAGTGAAGACACACCTACATAGGCTGGACAGTGAAGACACACCTACATGGGCTGGACAGTGAAGACACACCCACATGGGCTGGACAGTGAAGACACACATACATGGGCTGGACAGTGAAGACACACCCACATGGGCTGGACAGTGAAGACACACATACATGGGCTGGACAGTGAAGACACACATACATGGGCTGGACAGTGAAGACACACCCACATGGGCTGGACAGTGAAGACACACCTACATGGGGCTGGACAGTGAAGACACACCCACATGGGCTGGACAGTGAAGACATACCTACATGGGCTGGACAGTGAAGACACACCCACATGGGCTGGACAGTGAAGAGACACCTACATGGGGCTGGACAGTGAAGACACACCTACATGGGGCTGGACAGTGAAGAGACACCTACATGGGCTGGACAGTGAAGACACACCTACATGGGCTGGACAGTGAAGACACACCTACATGGGCTGGACAGCAGAGTCATGCCTTCTTGGGCTGGACAGTAGAGTCACGCCTTCTTGGGCTGGACAAAAGAGACACGTTATTGGGAGTTGTATGGTAAAGAGATCCTGGCGTGGGCTGGACATTACAGATATGCCTAAATGCGCATGACAGTAGAAACCTGTCATCATGAGCTAGACAGAGAGACATATCAACATAGGCAAGACAGTTGAGACACGTCTACATATGCAGCACAGATGAGACAAATCAACATAGGCAGGACAGTTGAAACACGTCAACATAGGCAAGACAGTTAAGACACATCAACATAAGCAGGACGGCCGAGACACGTCAACATGGGCAGGAAAGTAGACACGTCAACATAGGCAGGACAGTTGAGACACGTCTAGATATCCAGCACAGTTGAGACACGTCTACATAGGCAGCACAGCAGAGACAGATGACGGAGGGCAGGACAGTAGAGATACTCCAACACAGGCTGGACAGTAGAGATACTCCAACACGGGCTTGACAGTAGAGATACTCCAACACGGGCTTGACAGTAGAGATACTCCAACAGAGGCTGGACAGTAGAGATACTCCAACAGGGACTGGACAGTAGAGATACGCTAACACGGACTGGACAGTAGAGAAACTCCAACAGGGACTGGACAGTAAAGAAACTCCAACACGGACTGGACAGTAGAGATACTCTAACACGGGCTAGACAGTAGAGATACTCCAACACGGGCTAGACAGTAGAGATACTCCAACACGGGCTGGACAGTAGAGATACTCCAACACGGATCGGATAGTAGAGATACTCCAACACAGGCTGGACAGTAGAGATACTCTAACACGGGCTGGACAGTAGAGATACTTCAACACAGGCTGTACAGTAGAGATACTAGAACATGGACTGGACAGTAGAGATACTCAAACACGGGCTGGACAGTAGAGATACTCCAACACGGGCTGGACAGTAGAGATACTCCGACACGGGCTGGATAGTAGAGATACTCTAACACGGGCTGGACAGTAGAGAAACTCCAACACGGGCTGGATAATAGAGATACTCTAACACGGGCTGGACAGTAGAGAAACTCCAACACGGGCTGGACAGTAGAGACGCAACAAAATGGACAGCACAGTGCAGAGACACGTCTTTGCTGTATGCGTGTAAAGATAACATTATTATAACTGCCTTTACAATGTGTTTCTTTTTGCCTGTGTATTTTCTCTTTTCCCGCGTTGAATTTTCTAGTCCCTGTTTGTGTTGCGAGTAAATAACTTCTAAACAAATTATTCAGTCTGTTATTAGTGTTTTATTTATTCAATTAAATTAGAAATATGGGACAGTCATAACTGTATGCTAGCAATATTCATTTAACGTTAAAAATGTTCGACAGAACACGTTTACGGCACATACAAAAAATTGCGATTTAAATTAAAGAAAGGAATAGAATACCAAGCCAGAAAAGCTTTAAGGGCCTTCTCTGCCCTCTGTGTACAGCACCGAGGTTACATTCAGAGATTACGAGACCACATTATGAGAACCACTGTTGAAAAAAAAAGGGATGGAAAAGGGGGGGGGGGGGGGGGCTGGACTTGCCCATTTCCCTAAAACAGGAAACACAGAGGGTCGATGCTGTCACATTTGGCTCGTTCTATTGATGTTCCCAGACATTCAGCTAAACCCGATGAGCTCTTAATGGCTGGCCGTAGGCAGGCCTCTCCCTAACTGTTATCTCATCCACAGATTTGACAGTCTATGATTGACCGACTGATTGCCTTCAGTATAGGCTGAAACCAGAACCACTCAGTACTAATAGACAAGATGTCTTTATAAAGAATGAGGTTTCTTCCATTCCTTTTCCAGTTGTTTCTAGCTATCTTCTTTATTTCCATTTGATGTTAATGTCTAAAAACTCATTCTCCTAGACATCTCCACCAGCTAATTGTGGGACTTATCATGTTGTACTGTTTGTTGCTGAGTGTGTTCATCACTGCTATTGTCAAGATGCTCATTTGTTAGCCATGTTTACGGTGAAGATTCCAGTTGAGTGTAAAAAGCACTGAAAATGACAATCTCTCTCTCTCTCTCTCTCTCTCTCTCTCTCTCTCTCTCTCTCTCTCTCTCTCTCTCTCCTCTCTCTCTCTCTCTCTCTCTCTCTCTCTCTCTCTCTCTCTCCTCTCTCTCTCTCTCCGTGTCTCTTATATCTCCACCCCTTCTTTCCCATTCCCTCATACACTCCCCCCCCCTTCTTTTTTTATTACCCTGTCAACCTCCATCTCCCTCTTTCCTTTCGTCAGTATGTCCATTTTGCTAACAGTCGATTTCGACTGGATATACTGGGACTGTGGTACTAGCCCTTCACTTTAAGCACTACTGACAAACGACCTGGGCACTCTCTCGCCAGCCCTATTTAAGAGAAGTAAATGACCCTTTTTACCCACGTGGAGCAATTAGTATTGTAATGCTGGATTCGTATGTTTAAAGTCCACTCAATGTCCAGCAATAGGAATAAACTCCACAGGGGAGCATGTACAGCAGGGGTCTACCAATCGTCAGTAGAAGTCGACAAACGTTTCGGCCCACTAGCTCCTAGACGTTTTCAGAGAGTGGGCCCACCTGGATTCATGAAGCTCAGGGTTGGTTTCCCTGCTGCACGAAATTACCGGATGGTGTTCGGATAGGGACAAGACGACTTGGTGATTTGCAGAAGGTACTGTGAGATAAGAAGTCGTCGCGGTGGCATAATTAGAGCAGTCTGCATACCTGGACGACCGAGCGACAAGCTTACGATTGGCATACCGGACACATGTTGGACTTTGTTAGCAGGTGGCAGAGGAACACTGGCAGACAATTCGGACACGATGGACTTTCAAGGAATGAGAAACTCTTTTCCACTAGACACCCGGACCAGCTCACCGAGGCCCGTCCCCTACATTGTTCCGTTGCGTCCAAAGCCAGCTCGAGGCCCTCTCAGCAGCCTCGCCCAGCCGTTTAAGTGTTCGTTTCCGTTCATTACCGCGCAATCCTAGTTCTTTAACCACCTTGTAGAGCGAAGTGGAGACGAGACCTCTCGCTCCCACTTCGACGGCAAAGACACGAACTGTGTACGCCTCGTCCCTCCCCAGACCGGCTGCTAAATCACCGTATTTCTCGAGCTTATACATGTGATTTTCGTCCATACGCGACTCATACGGGACGGTCAGCTCAATCAGGATGAGCTGCTGTTTCTCCGAAGAGTGGAGAACTATGTCAGGTCGCAGGCCGGTCTAGCAGATAAACTCAGGGTACCTTTCATGGCCTGGCAGATCAACCGCCAGTAACCAGTCCCTCGGAGACTCTAGCATAGATGAAGCGTATGCGTTTTTGTTGATTCTACCTTTGTGAATTTGCCCAGCCTTGAGGAAACGTATGGGGACGATGGTAGAACTGGGCCTAGCGTTGGTCCGCATCCTAGCCTGGTCAACAACGGCTGCTAACTCTTTAAGCACCTTGTTGTGTCGCCAGGTATATCGGCCTTGACCTAGGGCTTTCCTGCATGCGGACAGAATGTTTTCAAGCGTTTACTGAACAGTAACATTTGTTTGCCGTAGTTGCCTTGGCTGCGTTAGCTGCGTTCACTGCGTTAGTTGCGTTGACTGCGTTAGTTGAGTTGACTGCGTTAGTTGCCTTGGCTGCGTTAGTTGCCTTGGGTGCGTTAGTTGCCTGCGTTAGTTGCCTTGGCTGTGTTAGTTGCCTTGGCTGCGTTAGTTGCCTTGGCTGCGTTAGTTGTCCAAAGAGCATAGATGATGGTTATAATGATACGATAATGATATTGATGATGATGAAATTATGGTTTTGATGATATGATGATGATGATATGTGATGATGATGACACGATGATTATGTAATGGTGATGATAAAATGATGATGATGATAGTATGATGATGACATGTTGATAACGATGTAATGATGATATAATATTAATGATGATATTATAATGATGATGATATGGTGGGGATGATGATAAGGTGGGGATGATGAGGATGATGTGGGGATGATGAGGATAATATGATGATGCTGATATGATAATGATAATGATATGATATTGGTGGTGATCATATTGTTGTGATTATATGGTGAGGATGCTATGATAATGATATATGGTAATGATGATATGACGCTGATGATGATTATATGATGCTACTGTTTTGCTAATAATGTTGATATGATAGTTATGATAGGATGGTGGTGACGATAAGATGATTATGAAAATAATTGTTAAGATGATATGATGGTGATGATGATATGATGACGATATGACGATTTGATGAAGATGACATGGTATTGATGATGTTGTGATGCTGATGATGTGATGAGGCTGATGCTTATATGATGATGATCAAATGATGATGATGATGATGATATGATCTTATGAAATGATGATGATGAAATGATCTTATGAAATGATGATGATGATGATCATGACAAGGTCGATGATATGACGATAATGAATGGGTGTAATGACTTTTCTCTGGTACAATGCTAATCTATTTTACCTATAACTGACATGTTTATCCCAGTCAGTGATTGTGTAGACAGCTTTGGTCAGATTCGAAGTCACCTTAGCGAGACAGACCCTCTTCTTCCATTGTTGCGCCTCAATAGTCAATCTCTATTTGGGACACCATTTTTGTTATTTAATGCCCCACCCTGGCATTCTAGTCCGAATGGTAGCACTTTGTGTCACCAGGTATTTGTCGCTTGATGTGCGGTTCTGGCAGGGTTGAAGGTCACTCACATCCTCTCCTTAATTTCCACAACTGTCAGGCGGGTAATCTGAATGTGCTAAACGAACAATTGCCAAGTAAAAGCATACAATAACCAGTAAATGTTGGGATGCATTTCTGAAATCTCGTAAAGAACAATCTTGATTTCTAAAATTGTTCTTGTTCAGGCTGTGTACATCTGTGA
>CAJHNH020008046.1:467276-504776 GCA_905116865.2 Candidula unifasciata
AGATTTGAACCGCTCTAAAACATATTGACTAGGTTTCAACCGTTCTAAAACGTATTGACTAGATTTCAACCGTTCTAAATCATACAGACTAGATTTCAACTGTTCTAAAACATATTGACTAGATTTCAACTGTTCTAAAACATATTGACTAGATTTCAACCGTTCTAAAACATACAGACTAGATTTCAACCGTTCTAAAAGATACTATCTAGGTTTAAACCTTTCTTAAACACATTGACTAGGTTTAAACCATTCTAAAACATACTGACTAGGTTTCAACCGTTCTAAAACATACTGACTAGGTTTCAACCGATCTAAAACATATTGACTAGGTTTCAACCGTTCTAAAACATACTAACTAGGTTTCAACGGTTCTTAAACATATTGACTAGGTTTAAACCATTCTAAAACACATTGACTAGGTTTCAACCGTTCTTAAACATTTTGGCTAGGTTTCAACCGTTCTAAAACATACACACTAGATTTCAACCGTTCTAAAACATACAGACTAGATTTCAACCATTCTAAAACATACTAACTAGGTTTTAATGGTTCTTAAACAAATTGACTAGATTTTAACTGTTGTAAAACATATTGACTAGGTTTCAACCGTTCTAAAACATAATTACTGGGTTTCAAAACGTATCGACTGGATAGCTAACCATTTTACATTTGGATTCTAAGATAACTAATCCCGAACAAATATATCCACCTCTCGGATACGAATATCGGCCTTAACTATTTTAGGACTAGTAGATCGAATGTCGGGAGTCGCCGTGGTGTAGCGGTTAAACGCTCGCCTGACGGTCGGAAGGTGGTGGGTTTGGGTCTTGAAGCAGCGGAGGCTTTTTTTTTTTAATGACCTTAGCCTTTAGGTCGACCCAGTTTTAAGTGGGTACCAGGTGTAGTCCTGGGCAGTACAGGCGACTAGCATGATGTTGGTCATATCACCCACCAAGAGCCGATTGGTCTATATAATTTAGGTCTAGTCCATTAAGCCTAAATGCGTGGAAAGGGTCGTTTGCGGTTTTTTTTTTTGAAATTTGTGTTAGTTTGAATGTGCGACCTCTGGAAGAAATAAAGCATTACTTAAAATCGACTTGAGAAAATGTTTTTTAATATGGGGGGTGGGGGGTGGCAGAAGAAGTGGCAAATAAGGTTCAAACAGCTATGAGTGTTGAATGTATCATAATTCGATGCTATACATGTTGAGTGTGCCATCTCAACTGATTGACACTTTCGTTTGTCAGTTGCCTGGGGCCTCATAAACAAAGAGGGCTCTATGCTATATTTTACTGTTTGCATTTTCAATTCTATTACCTATTGTGTGAGCAGAACCCAATTTTCGATGCTAACACCGTAACTAGAGGCTTATTAACAGCATTTTACAGCATGTTTGTTTTAAAAGTAGTTCCGGTTAGGAACGCAAATAAGAAGAACGTATCACCAGAGGAAAAGATACGGAACAAAAAAAGAATTATCTTGGCTAATGAAGATATCATGTTTAATCAATGAAAAATATTCTTAAGCCAACAAGACAAGATAAATAAAAATATCAAATGCAGAGTGACAGCTATGGAAAAGAGGACGCAACGGTTGCACTTTAGTAATGAAGACGATAGATTTTTAGACTAAATAAACGCCTTGATTATTGTGGGCAAGAATTGTAATCTGCTGGAATAGCCCACTTCTGGCATGTGAGGACATGTTGCTGTTCTGGCAGATGAAAGCACGCAGGACAAAAACAAAGTTTTAAACAACAACCGGAATAGCGGAACGTTTATTATGGATAATTGGGTAATACACGCAAGAGCACTTAAGGCTGGCTTTCTCATTCCTTGAAACAAGATCAGTTGTGTCACAAGAATTGACATCTGACAGCGAGTATCAACATTAAATGTCAGTAACACAAGGGTTCTCTTTGTTGAGTTCACACATAACAGGTGGATAAAATGGCAATAATTGTATCTTCACTATTATCAATATTAGTGTCTTCATTCAGGATACAGGTCTTGTGGTCGCTTATGCCACTGACAATGTCTGCTGCCATGATAGAAGTCTTAGTCTTATTCCAAGGTTTGTTTGTTGGGGAGACAGTGGGTCTATTTTTGTTTTCCCCACAATTGGACTCCAGAACTCTCACGGGGAGATAACCTGGAACAATTGTTGTGTTATCGTGAGGCTAAAGATGCAAGAGGCTGCATACAAGTTGTGTAATCTACTGCGTGCAACAAACGGTACACTCGGACTGCATTTAAGTCTTGTGTCATCTCAACAGTCACGACTGCAGGACAAACAAAACAAACACAGTTATCTGAACATGTCCGTGTTTATATTGATTATCCTAACTGAATCCTTTGCTGGTTTTGTTGTTCCGTTAGTTTTGTGGATTAGGAGGCCTGTGAACCAATTGTGGCTTTAGCTCTGTGGAGGTGCGGTGACTATACTGAGATGTGGCATCGAGACGTCTGCTACTCTGTGCCCTTTCTGAGACTTAAAGCTCGTTAACGACTTACTGAGACAGAAAAGTTATTGAGGTTGTTGCTGCTGATGCTACTGCTTCTTCTTCAAAAACATAACTTCCTCCTCAGCAGGCTTCCTCTTCTCCTCCTTCTCTTCTCATTCTTCTCATCCGTTTACTGAATGATCAGCTCTCGAAATCCACTGTTGATACCAAAGCAATGCGATCTGCTGCCAAATAGCCAGCAGATAGGATCGATCCGAGCAGCACGAATTACTGCAGTAGCAAAAGTTAAAATGTTTTACTGAAGTGGGAGTCTGTGGTATAGGCGTTGCCGACGCGCTTCGTATTTCGTATGGTATGTCTTGCGTTGGTTTCGATAACCGTACCAAGAGCTGATTGTTTAGCCCAATGGCAAACTACTGAACGTAAAATTCGCATATAAAAACCACAACAGCCCAAAAAAATTCTGGGGTTGATTCTGCAACGTCCTGTAAAGGATACGCAACTAGTTTATTATGGTACTGAAGGGTTGCCTAAATATATTGTGTCTTTTCTTCTTGCAAACATTTTATATTGTGGCTTTTTTTTTCCCCCAGACTTTAACCACTGAGCAATGGAGCCCGCTGGACCTAACATAGGCCAACTACTGACCATCGTTCTGTTTTGGAGCCTGCACTCGCTGGTGAGAGCAAACTGTCGGTTTCCCCAGTTTCTGCTGAAACCTGACCCTTGGGTGGGAGACTACAAGGATGGACGGATAGTTGCCTACGTTAAGGTACTGATGATTTGTTTATGTTTTGTATGTCAATGTGGTCACCATAATGTAGTGGCTAAGCTGTTGGCCTGGTGCTCTGAAAGCCATGAGTTCTGTACAGGAGGTACACAATCTTAAATCATCTACTGTGATCATATACTGTGACATGGGTAAATATGTAACTAGAACTCAAACAGTGATTCTGTCCTTTATTTGCCAAGGGAGCGCGGGCTTCAAGCAGTCGTTGTTACTGCCTGCAGCTCACCCCATGTCATCTACATCATTGTAACCTCGCTTTCTAATCCCCTGTCTGTTGTGTGGGTTTTCTAGGCAAACTTACGTCCAGTAGTTTGCCATTGCCTCTGCACGGTCGGCTTTCTTGATACCACTGTCGAAACCAACGCAAGGCGCATGGCCTGCACCTGGGATCGAACCCGGCATCCCGGCATTACGAAGCGTTCGCATTGACTTAGCCACAGAGCCGACTATTATATATGGGTTGAGATAAATTATGTCCTTATTCCATAGTTGTGGATATCAAGCTGTATGATAGACATGGTCTAGACATGGAGGGGGGAGGGGGCGCCCGCCTTGTTGGTCATGTTCTCAGTACACTTGTTTTCATAGCAAGGTGCACACGCAAATTTGGAGGTGGCAGGTTCGATTCCTGGCATGGTAATTATAGCTTTCGATTGTTATGTTGTCAAATGTGTCATTTCATTTTTCTAATACTTTATATGAATACTTTATATCAATACATTGACAGTTTGTTTTATATATATATATATATATATATATATATATATATATATATATATATATATATATATATATATATATATATATAATATTTCTACGGCCTCAAGCGTTCCCTTTGTGATTATTAATGTAAATAGTTTATTATCATCAGGGTTTCTTAACGTGCGTCCTTTCCAGCGCCATTCATTTTTGATCAATTTGGAATTTATTGACCTCTCTCCTAAAGCTTTACAACTGGTGATTGTGTCATACCATTTTATTTCCTGTATCTTTTATTCCGCAGGCGACATTTAATGAATTTTTAAAGTTTACTTGTAGCAGTTTTTGCTTCGTTGCTGCAGTAATTTTATGTGTGCTCTTCCGGTCCAATACGGTGGATAGGCTGGCTGATATATTAGTTAGGCAAGTTATTTGCTTCTAAATATGGTTGGCTGCAGCATAGCTACTGATTTAAGTGAATAGCACGACAATTTTAGCGGCGGATATATTTAGAAATGCTTTTTAACTGTGTTCAAAGTGGTTTATGTTTTGAACTGTAGATTTAGAAAATGGTCAGGGATCTGTTGTCACAGAACTGGTGGAACCGTATGCGATATTACTTACCTGCCGATATTTTGTAACTATTGCTTTCATGGAGGGAAAACCTGCAATTCTAGCGGCGGACTGTTTGTGTTGTCACCTCTGATGGCTGCCTTGTACATTTGATGCTTGTGTGTGATGCTGGCTTTGGTGAGACTGCAATTTATGTTAGGATTTGTACACATGGGACAGCGATGGGTGTTCTGCGAGGTTTCCTGTGGCACGGTAACAAAGTAACTGTGGGGAACCCCTTTTGCTGTGAAGTTAGAACTAGGGCTGTACCAAATAGTGATTTTCACTATTTGGCCGAATACGAATAGCGGGACCAACTATTCGGTCGAATACGAATGCGAATAGTGTATTGTGTATAAAATATATCTGGGGGGTAAAAACACATTCATTATGTCAAATGTACGCTGAACCTTTTACTTCACATAAATTAGCACAGAATAGTCATCTTCTTCTTTAGCATTCTGAGCCCTTGAGGTTTACTGCTGCAGATATCACTCGTCTCCATTCATCTCTCTGACTGGCCTTCTCTGCACAATTTGTGACGCCAGTTGTTTGCAGGTCTGACTGGACATTATCTCTCGAACTTCTTTTTTGTCTGCCTCGTGGTCTACGCCTATTCCTCTCTCAGGTGTATACAGTTTTTACTTATCTGACGTTCTTTTAGTGTGCCCCAACCATTTTAGTCTGTTAGCTCTCATGATGCCAGTGATAAATGGTGATTTAAACAGATTATGTGTTACGTTGTTGCTTCTCACTCTCCATTCCCCGCTGTTAGCATCTTTGATGGGTCCTAAGATTTGTCGTAAGGCTGTTTTTGAAAACCTATAATAAGGCTTTATCTCTTTTATTTCTGCTTCAAGTTTCAAAGCCATATAAAATGATTGGTCTTATCAACGTTTTATATATTTTGATCTTGGTGTTGCGAGACAGACACTTTGACTTTAGCAGATGTTGAAGGGCATAGTATACTTTATTTCTAGATTGTATTCTAGATTGTATTTCTTCTCTTAGCATGTTGGAGCAGTTGAAGTTTGCACCCAAGTACTTATATGTTTCTGTTCGTTTCATTTTCATATTATCGACTTAAATGTGGTCGGAGTTTATATTCCTTCCATGTGTAGTTAGTATTCGTACAGAATAGCAAACATTTAAAAACATTTTATGTTTTGCAACCTTTAGTAAGTCTGTGGTAACTGATAACTAGGAATAAAAGTATCCTAAGTATTATAACAAGTAACTAAACTTCGATTTTTGTCACTGACAGCTTGGTTAATGCATTAGCTTTAAACAAAACCAATCTTTTCATGTTGCCACCATTAAGGCAGTGTATGCAGAAGCGGGTTAAGGTAACTACTATTCGTATTCGGCTCGACCGCAACTATTCGGCCGAATACCGAATAGTCAATAGGTCCACTGTTCCGCCCCGAAGCGAATACGAAGCGAATATTCGGTTCAGCCCCAGTTAGAACAGAGCATAACTTTAGGAGGTAGGAATAAACTCACAGGGAGCAAGTACAGCAGGGATCTACCAGTCGTCAGTAGAAATTATCCTCGTCGACAAGTGTTTCGGCCCACGATTCCTATACACTTTCGGAGGTGGGCCCACCTGAGTTCATGAAGCTCAGGGCTGGTACCCTGCTGCACGAGATTACCGGATGGTTTTTTTCTTTCGGATAGGGACAAGACGACTTGGTGGTTTCGCAGAAGGTACTGTGAGATAAGAAGTCGTTGCGGCAGCCTAATTATAACAGTCAGCGTGCCTGGACGACCGAGCGACAAGCTTACGTTTGGTTTACCGGACACATGTTGGACTTTTGTTAGCAGGTGCCAGAGGAACACTGGCAGACAATTCGGACACGATGGACTGTCAAAGGGTGAGAAACCCTTTTCCACTAGACACCCGGACCAGCTCACCGAGGCCCGTCCCCTACGTTGTTGCGTTGCGTCCAAAGCCAGCTCGAGGCCCTTTTGGCTACTTCGCCCAGTTTTTTGAGTGTTCGTTTCCGTTCATTACCGCGCAATCCTAGTTCCTAAACCACATTGTAGAGCAAAGTGGAAACGAGGCCTCTCGCTCCCACTTCGACGGCAAAGACCCGTACCGTGTACGCCTCGTTTCTCCTCAGACCGGCTGCTAAATCACTGTATTTCTCGAGCTTATACATGTGATTCTCTTCCATACGCGACTCATACGGGACAGTCAGCTCAATCAGGATGAGCTGCCGTTTTTGCGCAGAATGGAGAACTATGTCAGGTCGCAGGCCGGTCTTCCGGATTAACTCGGGGTACCTTTCATGGCCCGGCAGATCAACAGCCAGTAACCAGTCCCTCACAGAGTCTAGCACAGATTGAGCGAATGCGTTTCGGTTGACCTTACCTTTTGGAACCTGCCCAGCCTTGAGGAAACGAATGGGGACGATGGTAGTACTGGCTCTGACGTTAGCCCTCATTCTAGCCTGGTCAACAACGGCTGCTAACTCTTTTAGCACCTTGTTGTTACGCCAGGTATATCGGCCTTGACCTAGGGCTTTCCTGCACGCGGACAGGACGTGTTCTAGCGTCTGCTTCGCTTTACACAACGGGCAAGACGGATCGTTAGTCGCAGACCATTTAACCATGTTAACACCGGACGGTAATACATCGTACGCCGAACGAACGATAAAGCTCAGTCGCAGCGGGGTCATCCGCCAGATCTCACTCCATGTGAGTATTCTTGGCAATGCGCTCTCCAGGCTGACCCAATGGCCCTGCTGCGCCTGCTGGGCTGCTTTCTGAACCCGAACCTCATTTTCGTTGTCCCTCACCATTTGTATTACCATGTCTCGGCGCTCTTTGGCTGAGGCCTTTGACCACCAATTGACCTTCCCGTGCCCTAGGCCTCGACGGTCGGTTTGAGTGTATCCCATTATCTCCTTCAATTTTAGTGCATTCTGGGCAGATTCAATCGCATCGAGGACTCTCCACTTCTGACCAGTCTTTAGAGCGGGCTGGACAGCGATGACATTTGGGTCTGAAGACTCGTGCAAGAGCATGGCGAGTCTTACCTTGCCAACTTTAAACTCTTCGGTTATCCATTTGAACGGGAGTACCAGCTTAGCCTGCTTGCAATACAGAGCCACGTCGGTCAGACAAGGCGGTGCACCAATCCACTTTCTTAAGGCTGCGTTGATTTTCCTCTCCATGGTTTCCACTGCAGTCATCGTCACCTCGTAGACTAACAGTGGCCAGAGCAGCTTCGGAATCAACATGAATTGAAGACACCATACCTTGAATTTCCCAACCAGCCTGCATCGCTCGATCGCGAGCAGGCCTGTAGCCAGTGACTCGTGTATTCGCCGGACCTCCGCTCTATCAGATAACTTTGAATCGTAAACGCGACCAAGGCTCTTCACCGGTTCCTCCAGAACCGTGGGGATCTTGTTCCTTGCCCCGTAAACTGGTTGCCGACACCTTGCCCTTATGGATTGACAGACTCCTCGACTTCTGCGGTTTGAACTGCATACCGCTCCATTGGACCACCGCGTCCAATCTTTTCAGGATCGTGCGGGCAGACTCCTCGCTGCCCGTTATAATAGTCGTGTCATCCATAAATGCGCGTAGTGGCGGCATCCAGTGATCACCTATTTGAAGGCCTTGTCCGTAGCCGGCCGCCCGGTCTAACATGATCTGCATGGCCATGAACAGTATAGGTGAGATCGTACAGCCCATAGCTATCCCAATCTGCAATCAGTCCACCTCGTGGTAAACGTCGAGGTAGAGAAGCGCAAAGCGAACTTAGAGAAATATTGCTCGATTATTTGATTGATCTGTGCCGGTACGTGAAACATGCGAAGGGCTCGCCACAGTAGCCTATGGGGGACTGCCCCGTAGGCGTTGGCTAAGTCCAACCATATCAAGTGCAATTGGGTTCTCTCATGCTTGGCTCTCTGGATAGCCTCCCAAATCATGGTCGCGTGTTCAAGGCACCCAGGAACGCCTGGAATACCACCCTTCTGAACACTCGTATCGATGTACTTGTTAGCCATCAGATACTGTGTGAGCCGGCGAGCCATGACCGAGAAGAATATCTTACCCTCGACATTCAACAGCGAGATGGGTCTGAATTGGGAAAGACTCTTCGAGTCCTGCTCTTTGGGAATGTAGACCCCATTTGCCTTTTGCCACTCTGGACATTTGTGATTACGGATCCACGCTTGTCTCAACAAGACGTGAAGCATTTTTAGGATTTTCGGGCAGCGCTTGTAAAAAACGTACGGAACACCGTTCGGACCTGGGGCAGACTTGCCGCTGGCCTTTTTAACAACTTCCTCAACCTCAGACCAAAAGGGAGGTATCATTTTAAATGGTACCTTCGGCACCGGAGGCTGCTTGAGGCCGCTAAGGATCTCTGGATTGTCATCGAGAGGCTCTCTCCTCTTTTTGTCGGATTACATCTTGCGTAGATGTGACTCAAGTTCTTCCTGACTGACAACCAGAGTCCCAGATTTCGGTTGCTCGAATAGACCTCGGGCAAACTGATACGGGTCCCTAAAGAATTTCTCTCGCTCCCTTTTGGTTCTCCGTCTGTTGGCACAGAAACGCTCAGCGCGACAGAGGGCACTGTGTCTGTTCTTTAAATGCAACCAGACTTCGTACAGCCCCTCCCGTTCGCTACCTGTAGCGGCTTTGAACCGTTTTCTGATGGCATTCTTGTCTGCCCGACACTTCAGAATGTCCCTCTGCCTCCTGCTATTATTCTGCTTGGCACCCGGCTGTGCCTTCTGCACTGTCCCGGACTCGCGGGAGCAGTGCTCATATTTAACATCACCAAATTTTGTAAGCTTGTCGCCTAACGACTTCTTGTTTAAATCATGTTTGAGTATCTCACACAATGTAGCCTCCAACTTACACCACACCACCTTATCGCTCGCAGGTGGAAACCTGATCCTGGAACGCACTTCTTCAGAAATCATCAAATGTGCTTATACTGTGTTAAGAGTGATTAACCCGGTCCACAGTCGACATTTGTCTCCAGATGTCAGTTTATCCCCCCCCCCCCCCCCCCCCGGGGAGCCAGTCTTTCCATAGGTGTGACAAGGTCTTTCCCGAGAGTCACCAGTCTTTCCTGGTAGTCTTGTGGGCTAGCCACGTACAATAGGAATAAACTCACAGGGAGCAAGTATAGCAGGGATCTACCAGTCGTCAGTAGAAATTGTCCTCGTCGACAAGTGTTTCGGCCCACGATTCCTATACACTTTCGGAGGTGGGCCCACCTGAGTTCATGAAGCTCAGGGCTGGTACCCTGCTGCACGAGATTACCGAAGAAGAACTACTGAAGTAGATCAAGTCAGTATTCACTTGTTTGTGTTTCAGCTTTGAAACCCGTTTGGCATCACAGAGAAATATTTTCAGTGCTGTACTAGTTTTCATGCGGGGGCCGCGTTAGTGCAGTCGATAAGAGACTCGCTTTCAAATCTAGCTGCGACTCGCTGCAGCACACGGTCGGTGGGTTCACCCAGCCTCTAGGAAATGGGTACCAGAGTTGACACTCTGGGGTACATTTAGGAACGTCGCTGTAGCTACAGAGTTACGTGCATACGGCGACACAGGCGGACAGTTTCTTAGTCCGTGCTTGTGGCAGAGCACTTATGGTTTATAACTGTGTGAATGACGCTGGTTCACCTCTCCCGACTTTACCTCTACCTTTTTGATGCGAGCCGCGTGGTGCAGCTCGCTTGCGGATCTAAAGGTCATGGGTTCAAGTCCTGACGGAGCTTAACTATTTTTTTGAATGACATTGGCTCCGATGTCAACCCAGCGTTGATTGGCTAACACGTAAAAGTAATGGGATGTAAATGCGGCCGGCGTGAGGATGTCAGATCAGTCACCAAGTGCCAATTGTTCCATAAAACCTTAACCCTATATGGCCAATACGTCTGACTGTGGAAAAGGGTCCATAACTTGTATTTACTTTACCAGTCGTCATTGAATATGAATTCCACAGAACTCTCAGTGTACAATCGTATGGGAATTTATTGGGTTTTCTGGTCTACTTTTTTAACTTGCCTCTCCTACTCCTCCTCCTCCTCCTCCCAACCCCACCCCACAATATTAAAACAATGGCTACAAATGTTATGAAACAGCACCTCTGGTAATATAAGCTAGGAGCCGCCACTGTTCCTGACTAGATGTAGAATTCTTTTCAAGTGCCTATCTATGCATTCGATATTTTCCCCCATAGATGTTATTATATTTATTTGCAGTTTAACGCACTATTAATATTATTACTACGCACTTAAGCAAGAGATTTGCCACTGGAAAGTCCTCTCCTCCTTTTCTTTTCAAAAAATGTTTAAGGGTGGATAAACGCCGCCGCCCCTATACTTTCTTTGTCTCTGATCCCCTGACCAGAGTAGGCACTTGGCAATCAATACTACCCCCTTCAGTGCGGAGACGGCAATAGTGGATGTTGAATCTTTCTCATTATTCTGTTGGTCTTCCTTTCCTCGCTTCCTCGTGATATCTTCAAAGGCAGGCTACAGAGAACTGTTTGGAAAACTTCTCTAATTTGGTTGTTAAAGGATCCGTACTTTATCGCTGCTGTTTCACTCATGCCTCTCTTGTCAAGTCGGCAGTCTCCTGATAAAATCTTTCCGCTGCATCTCAAATGTCGCTGTGCTTGCTATGTGGTTGAAATGTCTCTCCAGTATGCATACCTGTTACAATCGACAATTGTTTAGTTTAAATGTGTGTTTTTTTTTTAAATTACTTTAATGAGTTGATATGCAGTTGTACAGTAATTAAATATATAATATGCCTTTGTATTATTCTTTCACTTACTCTCTCTCTCTATCTCTATTTCTCTCTCTCTCTCTCTCTCCCTCTCCCTCTCTCTCTCTCTCCTCAACTTAATAACTCTCCAACTCACACTCGCGTAAACCCTCCCCCCCTCCCGCCCGCTCTCTCTCTCTCTCTTACTCTCTATGTCTCTTAAACAGGCGATCTCAGCCTGTCTCTGTCTTTTCCTCTATTCTTCATCTTCTTCTTCATCTTTCTCTTCTTCTTCTTCTTCTTCTTCTTCTTTTCCTTCTTCTCCTTCTCCTTCTTATTATTTGTATTCCCTTTCTTCTGCTCCTTCTTCTAGCGTTCGAAGCATGCAAACTATGTCAACAAGTTCTAGTTGTTCATCCACTTCTGCACTTTGGTCGTGTTCCAGAACTTGAGTTTTGCATGCACATCTCTTTTACAGATCTGGTTTATTTATGTACAGATTGTTGGTTCATTACCTCACAGGCAGATGCATTCTGACTTTGAAAGAAATAGCCTTAGTGCTACTAGGTACTTGGTAGGGGGGGGGCAGTGGGAAGGAAATAGCCCTAGTGCTACTAGGTATTTGGTAGGGGGGCAGTGGGTCTTTTCTCCATCACCCAACCATCAAGGCAGTTATCCACTCAAGCATCCACCCACCTATCCACTCAGCCAGCACCAACCTATCCACTCACTGATCCAAACACCCATTCAGTCATTCACCTACCGATCTACCTAGTCATCGACCCAGTCATCCACCTACCGATCTACCTAGTCATCGACCCAGTCATCCACCTACCGATCTACTTAGTCATCGACCCAGTCATTCACCTACCGATCTACCTAGTCATCGACCCAGTCATTCACCTACCGATCTACCTAGTCATCGACCCAGTCATTCACCTACCGATCTACCTAGTCATCGACCCAGTCATTCACCTACCGATCTACCTAGTCATCGACCCAGTCATTCACCTACCGATCTACCTAGTCATCGACCCAGTCATTCACCTACCGATCTACCTAGTCATCGACCCAGTCATTCACCTACCGATCTACCTAGTCATCGACCCAGTCATCCACCTACCGATCTACCTAGTCATCGACCCAGTCATCCACCTACTGATCTACCTAGTCATCGACCCAGTCATCCACCTACCTATCTAACCAGTCATCGACCCAGTCATTCACCTACCGATCTACCTAGTCATCGACCCAGTCATTCACCTACCGATCTACCTAGTCATCGACCCAGTCATCACCTACCGATCTACCTAGTCATCGACCCAGTCATCCACTACTGATCTACCTAGTCATCGACCCAGTCATCCACCTACCTATCTAACCAGTCATCGACCCAGTCATTCACCTACCGATCTACCTAGTCATCGACCCAGTCATCCACCTACCGATCTACCTAGTCATCGACCCAGTCATTCACCTACCGATCTACCTAGTCATCGACCCAGTCATTCACCTACCGATCTACCTAGTCATCGACCCAGTCATTCACCTACATATCTAACCAGTCATCGACCCAGTCATCCACCTACCGATCTACCTAGTCATCGACCCAGTCATCCACCTACCTATCTAACCAGTCATCGACCCAGTCATTCACCTACCGATCTACCTAGTCATCGACCCAGTCATCCACCTACCTATCTAACCAGTCATCGACCCAGTCATTCACCTACCGATCTACCTAGTAATCGACCCAGTCATCCACCTACCGATCTACCTAGTCATCGACCCAGTCATTCACCTACCGATCTACCTAGTCATCGACCCATCCACCTCTATCTAACCTACCCAGTCATCTCACCTACCGATCTACCTAGTCATCGACCCAGTCATCCACCTACCGATCTACCTAGTCATCGACCCAGTCATCCACCTACCGATCTACCTAGTCATCGACCCAGTCATTCACCTACCGATCTACCTAGTCATCGACCCAGTCATTTACCTACCGATCTACCTAGTCATCGACCCAGTCATTCACCTACTGATCTACCTAGTCATCGACCCAGTCATCCACCTACCTATCTAACCAGTCATCGACCCAGTCATCCACCTACCGATCTACCTAGTCATCGACCCAGTCATCCACCTACTGATCTACCTAGTCATCGACCCAGTCATCCACCTACCTATCTAACCAGTCATCGACCCAGTCATTCACCTACCGATCTACCTAGTCATCGACCCAGTCATTCACCTACCGATCTACCTAGTCATCGACCCAGTCATCCACCTACCGATCTACCTAGTCATCGACCCAGTCATCACCTACTGATCTAGTCATCGACCCAGTCATCTATCTAACCAGTCATCGACCCAGTCATCCACCTACCGATCTACCTAGTCATCGACCCAGTCATTCACCTACCGATCTACCTAGTCATCGACCCAGTCATCCACCTACCGATCTACCTAGTCATCGACCCAGTCATTCACCTACCGATCTACCTAGTCATCGACCCAGTCATCCACCTACCGATCTACCTAGTCATCGACCCAGTCATTCACCTACCGATCTACCTAGTCATCGACCCAGTCATCCACCTACCTATCTAACCAGTCATCGACCCAGTCATTCACCTACCGATCTACCTAGTCATCGACCCAGTCATCCACCTACCGATCTACCTAGTCATCGACCCAGTCATCCACCTACCGATCTACCTAGTCATCGACCCAGTCATTCACCTACCGATCTACCTAGTCATCGACCCAGTCATTCACCTACCGATCTACCTAGTCATCGACCCATTCACCTACTCATACCAGTCATCGACCCAGTCATCCACCTACCTATCTAACCAGTCATCGACCCAGTCATCCACCTACCGATCTACCTAGTCATCGACCCAGTCATCCACCTACTGATCTACCTAGTCATCGACCCAGTCATCCACCTACCGATCTACCTAGTCATCGACCCAGTCATTCACCTACCGATCTACCTAGTCATCGACCCAGTCATCCACCTACCTATCTAACCAGTCATCGACCCAGTCATTCACCTACCGATCTACCTAGTCATCGACCCAGTCATCCACCTACAGATCTACCTAGTCATCGACCCAGTCATTCACCTACCTATCTAACCAGTCATCGACCCAGTCATCCACCTACCGATCTACCTAGTCATCGACCCAGTCATCCACCTACCTATCTAACCAGTCATCGACCCAGTCATTCACCTACCGATCTACCTAGTCATCGACCCAGTCATTCACCTACCGATCTACCTAGTCATCGACCCAGTCATTCACCTACCTATCTAACCAGTCATCGACCCAGTCATCCACCTACCGATCTACCTAGTCATCGACCCAGTCATTCACCTACCGATCTACCTAGTCATCGACCCAGTCATTCACCTACCGATCTACCTAGTCATCGACCCAGTCATTCACCTACCTATCTAACCAGTCATCGACCCAGTCATCCACCTACCGATCTACCTAGTCATCGACCCAGTCATCCACCTACCGATCTACCTAGTCATCGACCCAGTCATTCACCTACCGATCTACCTAGTCATCGACCCAGTCATTCACCTACCGATCTACCTAGTCATCGACCCAGTCATTCACCTACCGATCTACCTAGTCATCGACCCAGTCATTCACCTACCGATCTACCTAGTCATCGACCCAGTCATCCACCTACCGATCTACCCAATCATCGACCCAGTCATTCACCTACCTATCTAACCAGTCATCGACCCAGTCATTCACCTACCGATCTACCCAGTCATTGACCCAGTCATTCACCTACCGATCTACCTAGTCATCGACCCAGTCATCCACCTACCTATCTAACCAGTCATCGACCCAGTCATTCACCTACCGATCTACCCAGTCATCGACCCAGTCATTCACCTACCGATCTACCTAGTCATCGACCCAGTCATCCACCTACCTATCTAACCAGTCATCGACCCAGTCATTCACCTACCGATCTACCTAGTCATCGACCCAGTCATTCACCTACCGATCTACCTAGTCATCGACCCAGTCATTCACCTACCTATCTACCCAGTCATCGACCCAGTCATTCGCCTACCGATCTACCTAGTCATCGACCCAGTCATTCACCTACCTATCTACCCAGTCATCGACCCAGTCATTCACCTACCTATCTACCTAGTCATCGACCCAGTCATTCACCTACCTATCTAACCAGTCATCCGCCCAGTCATCCACCTACCTATCTACCCAGTCATCGACCCAGTCATCCACCTACCGATCTACCTAGTCATCGACCCAGTCATTCACCTACCTATCTAACCAGTCATCGACCCAGTCATCCACCTACCGATCTACCTAGTCATCGACCCAGTCATTCACCTACCTATCTACCCAGTCATCGACCCAGTCATCCACCTACCTATCTACCCAGTCATCCGCCCAGTTATCCACACACCATCCACCAATCTGTCCTCCCAGTCAGGCACCCACTCATAAACCCACCAATCCACCCCATCATTCACCCTATCCACACTGTCATTTATCTACACATCCACCCAGTGATTCACCCACCTATCCACCCGCCTGTCTACCCAGTCATCCACTCAGCCATTTACTTAGTAATCCACCGAGTCATACACCCAGCAGTCCATCTATCCATTGAAGTAAAATACATACCCATCCGTTCACTAAACCATCTGCCAAGTCAGCCATCCATTCATCTAGACACGCTTCTAGTCATCCACATAATCAAACATGTGTTCATCCAAACATATAGTAACTCAACCATTCACATACCAGTCAAACAATTCACACAACCACCCATCTGTTCAATATTTTATAAAGCCTCTGAATTATACACCCATGTATTCAAACAATCTGTCATCTCTGCAATTAATCTAATGTATGTCATCATGAAGTGGGTTTTGCATGTCTTTGCCGCTGGCTTTCCCCACAGTGACTCGCTTGCTACACATTTAGCCCTGCTGGGTGGAGCACAGAGCTGTATGTGGGTTCCATTTTTTAGAACAGGGATTAGATCCATTGCCCTACCCACTGAAAGGCCTACTGCAGAAGGCGGCTAATTAGGGGTGTGTTTTTCTCATGAGAGACGAGAAACCAACGGGCTGCATACAAATAAGTCTGATCTTTTTAAACGGATGTGCACACAAAACTCAAGATGTGACCCAAAACCCAAAGACCGGATTTTGACCAACAACGTGAACTTGCCGCTGGAGTTTATAGCCTGAAAACGATAAGAGAAAGCTCAAGACATTCTGCCATTGCTGGCTTTTGATTGAGTTGAGTTGAGTTGAGTTGAGTTGAGTTGAGTTAAGAATAGACATCACAGTACTCAGGACATTACTATATGCACCTATGCGAGTTCCAATACTAATAGTGGCGGTCTTAGTCTGTTTTTATGTCCGTCATGCCTTTCCTCTAAGCGTAGTGTACCGGCCGAACTCTCTGGTCATGCCCAGGTGTTTCAATCTCTTCAGCCCATAATGATATAATTTCTCTTCTGACGTCTTTACTTATTCCCAAAGGGCTCTGACCACATCTGCCTTTTCATGTATCAGTTCACCACCACCCAGCGGTGCAGATCCAACCAGTCTGTCTGCCTGTTTATTCCCCACTACGCCGGCATAACCTGAAGAAAAATCCCAAAAAATGCCCACTACCCGTGACCTACAAGTGAAGCTTGCCACTCTGCTCGAAGCAATCCTGTCTTCACCTTTTGCAGCATGCTTTCAGAGTCTTTTACAATTACGACCTGTGTGTGTATCTTGTTCTCTAATCACCGGAGAGCTGCAGTGACCGCCTCCACCTCCATTCTCATGCTAGATGTCGTGGTATCATATGCCTGGCTGTCCTGCACTAAAGATTTTCTATTGGTTTTCACAGCGAAACACCAGGCACTTCTTTTCCCTCTCAATACAGAACCAGCAGTGTAGATGAGATTATCGGGACGAGAGTTGTCGTGAATCAACTATTGGACTTCCACATCAGTAGCCCCCGCTAGCCACTCTCTGAACTCTTGGCCTATTGTGATCATGACCCTTCAGAGGTCAGACTTTTTCTCTGGCACTCTGACCCACTCCTCTCCTCGTCTAATGTTCTCCAACATGCATACTTGTCTTATTTTGTCTTCTACCTAAGCCATCCACGATTTTTCCCCTTTCAGCTTCTGACGCTTAACTGCATCTAAAGTTTTATACATAGTGTACTCTTTATCTGAAGCTAGCTACTTCAGGGCATGACTTAGGCTGCATAACCTTTAGCCTATCTGCAATAGTCGGCAATGCAAGGATGTATCGCATGCACACAATCGGGGTGTCTCTTGTACATCCCAGGATCCCAGGATAGCTTCATTCTGTATGCGCTCCAGTTTCACTAGTTGACTCTTCAAGACAGTGAGCAAACCCAATCCATGAGATGATTAAGTGATGGTATAGTGTGAACAGCAATCTTTGCTCCATGACGATTGTCTCATAAATAATATAAATAAATATAGCGATAAGTCCTGATATTTAAGGCATGCATACTCTTAATGGTTATTTGATACATGTTCCATTTGTCATTCAGCCCTTCTTTTCCCTGGTGGGGTTTTGCTTTCATTGTAATTCTGTTGCGTTCTTTATTATAGTATGTAACATCACCATGTTTTGCTGTCAGTCTTAATAAGACTTTATATGTGTTGCAGCCAATGTTAATCAGTCTTTCTGCGTGTTACAGCCAACATTACTCAGTCTTTCTCTGTGTTACAGCCAACATTACTCAGTCTTTCTCTGTGTTACAGACAACTTTACTTAGTCTTTCTCTGTGTTACAGACAACATTACTCAGGCTTTCTCTGTGTTACAGCCAACATTACTCAGGCTTTCTCTGTATTACAGCCAACATTACTCAGGCTTTCTCTGTGTTACAGCCAACATTACCCAGGCTTTCTCTGTGTTACAGCCAACATTACTCAGTCTTTCTCTGTGTTACAGCCAACATTACCCAGGCTTTCTCTGTGTTACAGCCAACATTACTCAGTCTTTCTCTGTGTTACAGCCAACATTACCCAGGCTTTCTCTGTATTACAGCCAACATTACTCAGGCTTTCTCTGTGTTACAGCCAACATTACCCAGGCTTTCTCTGTGTTACAGCCAACATTACTCAGTCTTTCTCTGTGTTACAGCCAACATTACTCAGTCTTTCTCTGTGTTACAGACAACTTTACTTAGTCTTTCTCTGTGTTACAGCCAACATTACTCAGGCTTTCTCTGTGTTACAGCCAACATTACTCAGGCTTTCTCTGTATTACAGCCAACATTACTCAGGCTTTCTCTGTGTTACAGCCAACATTACCCAGGCTTTCTCTGTGTTACAGCCAACATTACTCAGGCTTTCTCTGTGTGACAGCCAACATTACTCAGGCTTTCTCTGCGTTACACCCTGCGTTAATTAATCCTTTCTATGTTTCAGCCAATGTTAATCAGCCTTAACGAGAGGACCGTCAAATTCTCCAGAGAATGTGTGCAGAAAACCTCAGACAACAAGTACCTAGTCATGCACAGAGAGGAGAACCAGAGCGTCAAATTCCTGTGTATGCAGTTCCTGCAGCGGGGGGAGAACATCGTGCAGATTAAAGTGAGCATAGTTACCTTCGTCTGCGGCTCCGAAAGTCGTGTGTTTATATCCACATGACCCTGGATTTTGATCACACAGGATCTTGGCTCCCAGGTCGACACAACCTTAAATGGGTGCCAGGCAAGGTCCTGGGAAGAAAAGGTGGCCGGCGTCATGTTTATCTCATTACCCATCGAGGGCCAATTGGTCTAATTAAAATTGTATTTAGGCTTATATACTTGGGAGCCGACGTTGTGTAGCGGCTAGACGCCTGCCTGCCGATCCGATAGTCGTGGGTTCAAGTGATGACGGTGCCAGACTTTTTCCAAAAATGACCTTGGCTCCCAGGTCAACCCAGCCTTAATAGGTACCAGGTATATTCCTGTGAAGTAAAGGCGGCCAGCATGGTGTTAAACATTTCATCCACCAAGTGCTGATTTTTCTCTAAAATATCTGTTCTAGCCCTATATGTCCAATACACCTGAAGGCTTGGAAAAGGGTCCATTACTGTCTTGTTTGTACTCATGTACCTGACGCACCCCTAGCTGTAAATGGACCTTTTGTTAGTTGCGCATCCTTTACAGGACGTTGCAGAACCAACCCCAGCAGCCCCTGGCTGTCGTGTGGTTTCTCTAGGAAAATTTACGTTCAGTAGTTTACCATTGCTTCTGGACGGTCTGTCCCCTAACACCACTGCCGAAACTAAGGCAAGGCGCATGGCCCGCAGCTGGGAACACGGCAACTCGGCATTACGAAGCGTTTGCATCGACTTAGCCACAGAGCCGACAAATGGAGCTTTACTTTACTTTTACTTCTCGTTACATTGTCTATGTATTGTTATAAAGAACTGTACATGTGAAGAGTAAAGGAAAGTTTTTTTTTTGTTTTTTTTTCCAGTCAGTAGCAGATGGAGGATAGTTTGCTTGACTAGTGTTTCTAGAGACCAGTCAGCAGCCGAATAAACGTTGTAATGACACTGACCACCCTTGTACCGTCAACAGTTACCTATGTGAATTCATTAACAAGAGACTTGGTTGAACAGATAGGCCATGGTAGATGCTGGAAGAGAGGTTCAAAAACATATGGCTGGCCCTGATCCTAATGACAATATCTAACAAGGAGGGACCAGGCCACCATGTTCAGACTCAGAAAACAACATATTCCACTCAATTTTCATCTAAACAGAATGAGTCACAACACTACCAAGAGTGCCAGCTATGTAACTGCCCCTACGAAACTGTTGACCATTGTCTCTTTGAGTGCCCAAAACTCAGTGAGACAAGAAGAACGCTACTCCCTCTGAGACAAGTGGAACACCTTGTCGGAGGCAAAGAACAGCTTGTGAAAAATGTAAATTGCACCACATGGCATTGGGCCAAATGACGATAGCAACAATAACATTAATCAACGCTTTTAAAGACACTAATCTGTTTTGCAACTTCACCAGTTGACCCCTGCTGTAATGCCAACAATTACATGTGTCAACATCGGTGAATGTTGTAATGACACCAATTGCCTGTGTAAAGCCAACAATTTCCCTGATACCATCACCAGACAACTTTCTAAAGACATGAACCAGAACTGCATGGACCACAATTACACTGTGACATCATCAGTCAATGCTGTAATGATACTATCTGTCTCTGTAACTCAACTGTTGCCACATATGAATTATCATTGAGCGTATCTTTCATCCTCAGACATCAGACCTATTTCAGAAGCAAACGATCGACATCTGCGATGACGCTGGCATGGCCTTAGATCCATTTCCTTTGGTGAACTCCGGACAGACTCCAGATACACACATGAGCTGCCCGTTCACAGGTATCTAACGTTGCCTGTCAATCACACATCAAAGTTAATAGTTACGGACATTACAGTCAAACCCTGGCGTCTGTTAGCTGCTGTGTGTGGTTTTACTATGCAATACTTTGATTAGTTTACCATCGCTCTCAACGGCGCTTATCGACGATGTTGTAGAAATAAACAGGAAGCGGTCTGCTTTCAAATCTCCTGCTGGAATCGAATCGAGTATTTCGGTGTTACAAACCACGTTCGCAGTCCATACGCCACAGACGCCGACGTGGCCTTGGATCCAAGTAACCACCGCTACCTTGCATACAAACAATGCATTTTTTTGTAAACTGAAGAGCCTCTTGTGGAATAAATCCTCGTCGTGAAACACAACAGTGACGGTCCGTTCCATTGCCATCTGTGCACTGGTCATATTGTCCAGACCTGTATTCTAAACACAAGTAATCGGTACTTGCAGCTTGACGATGTTAACGCCAGTAGCCTTTATTTTCAGGAAATTTCCTGGTACTCATTTTAAACTAGGGTGGTCCCGGGAACAGGCAAAAACTGCATTTTATCAAATGAAAAACATCTTGTGCAATATATCCTTGTCACTGAAAGTTAGAAAAAGAATTCTTGCTTGCTATATACATCCAGTTTTAACATATGGCTGTGAATCCTGGACAATCGGTAGGCAGGCCAAACAATTTCCGGAGGCCGCGGAGATGTGGTTTTACAGAAGAATGCTTAGAATACCTTGGACAACCAAAAAGAGCAACCAAGAGGTTTTGAAAGAGGCAGGAGCCCGAAGACAACTTATCACAGACATCAGAAGGAGACAGTCATCATTTTTCGGCCATGTTATGAGAAGAGGGAAAATAGAACATGCTGTGACCACTGGAAAGATATATGGAAGGAGGGATAGAGGAAGACAACGAGAGAAGATGCTTGACAGTCTTGTTGCATGGCATGGAGGTGTGTTGGCACACGAACTGATACATGCTGCAAGAGATCGCAGATTATGGAGAGGCATGATCGCCCACGCCAGTCGGCAAGGCACCTGATGATGATGATGATGATGATGGTCCCGGGAGCCAAGATAGATCGATACAGACAGACAGACAGACAGACACAGACAGACAGACAGACAGACAGACAGACCGACCGACCGACCGACCGACCGACCGACCGACCGACCGACCGACCGACCGACCGACCGACCGACCGACCGACCGACCGACAGACAGACAGACAGACAGACAGACAGACTGTGAACAAACAGCAACAGTCAAAACACAACAACGCGTCTTACCACAGATAGAGATAAAACGATGAGGATGTCATGTTGTGTATTATTGCTAAGCCTTGTCAACTTATGTATAAAGAAAAATTATTTTGAGACAAGTTGAAGAATATGTATAGTTATATATATTCAGCTGGATTGAATATTTATTGAGGAATAATAAACAATCTAAGACATGTTGGTGCATTACATGGTGTCGCTGGCACAAAGTGAGCAGGAGTTACAGGACCTAGTGGATCAAGTCAGCAGGGGAAGTGAAGAGCATTTTTTATTTCAACATTTTGACATTCTAAACACACAAACTATGATTGGAGAGTAAGCTGCAAACATTTAACATTACAGGAAACATACATATATCTGAAGAAAAAAAAACAGTGAGAAGTTATTCCTATAGTGGACAAGTACGAGAATAATAGATTATATTAGAAGTGAAACAAAAATCAAAAAGAGAGATTAACAACACATCAAACTTAGGGGTCATAAAATATTTTGCACACTCAACCCTGCTATATGGTGCAGAAACCTGGACAATGAACAAGCAACTAGGAAATGTAAGTGAGTCTCTGGAATTATGTCGTACTCCGCGGAAGCAAAAACAGTCAAATACAGACGTTTTAGAGCCCGTGCACTGTGTTGAGCTTCTTCGGACTTACTTGACTTAGAAGAAGAACGGAGCACTTATGGGTTTCATCCGTGTGTCATGATGTTGGTCCGTTGTTCAAACTTCAAACTTCAGAGGGACTGGAATAAAAAGATAGTTACTGATTTGAATCTTTAAAAAGAGGCACTTAAAATATTGCACACACATTAAAAGACTTAAAACTCTTTTAAAACCCATACAGGATGTGTCGTCGAAAACAAGAGAACAATAGGTAAACAGCAATACAAGTAGGAGGACAACAATAAGAAGTGGACGAATAACAGTCTGAGAGAGTGTAATATAAGGACAAGAGACAGAGTGTGTTGTAGATCTGTTGTAGCCAACTTTCATTGTGGAGACGGCGCCTGATCGATGTTGTCTGTATGGGGCTTTGTATGGCGCTGTGACTTCCATGTGTGTCCCCCCACAGGTGGCTACAATATGAAAGTCTACTACCCAGACGACAGTATCGTCTGTATGACCAACATGCTGCTCATGAGGATGGAGAGTGAGTGTGACAGAGGCGAGGGCATCACTTTCGACTTCAGGTAGCACTTGTTTTCACTGTCATTCGCTTTGAGCCATCCCCACCCCCACCCGGCTCTCTCTCCTCTTCTTTCTCTCTCTCTATGACTATCTCTCTCTCTATGACTATCTCTCTCTATGACTATCTCTCTCTATGACTCTCTCTCTCTCTCTCTCTCTCTTTCCCTTACTAACTTTATGTCTCTGTCTGTTTATTTGTCTTTCTTTCTCTAGTATTTCTTTTCCTGAATTGGACTCAGTCTCGTTATCTCCCTCTCTCCCTCCCTCTCTCCCTCCCTCTCTCCCTCCCTCTCTCCCTCCCTCTCTCTCTCCCTCTCTCTCCCTCTCTCTCTCCCTCTCTCTCTCCCTCCCTCTCTCTCTCCCTCCCTCTCTCCCTCTCTCACTCCCTCCCTCTCTCTCTCCCTCCCTCTCTCCCTCCCTCTCTCTCTCCCTCCCTCTCTCCCTCCCTCTCTCTCCCTCTCTCCCTCCCTCTCTCCCTATATTTTGTATCTGCGCGCCTCCTTTTCCTTCTTTATCTGTTTCATTCTGTCAGGTTGTTCTTGTTCTCGTCGTGTCATCTTTTGCATGATTTTTTTTTTCTTGTTTTGTATTCATCAGCCCGGTTTTCCGTGGACGTTGGTGCCAGGACAGTCTTGTCAGATGGCTGAACTATCTCGTCTGTTGTTCTTTAATGAATTGCACAACTAGTCTTTTTCTAATTTCCTTTCATATATTTTTGTTAATTTGTAATTTTTATTTTATTTTAACGGGTCTCGTTACCGCGGCAGTTCTTCTAAGCCTTATCATCTCTGTTGTTGTGTGTGCATTAGTTGCAGTAAAGGTTTATGTTTAACACTGCTAGAACAAGATTAAAACCCCACCTCATTCCCAGAACAACCCCCTCTCCCACCCCCTTCCTCCCCCCCCCCCCCCGAAAATTATTCTGGCTTGATTTTCCTTGGTAGATCCTTGGTGAGATTCAACATAAACAGTTTATTTATTTTGTGTTGATTTATCCTTCTATGTATCACAAGTGATGCTAGTTGTCCTGAACTTGCTTTGCTTCTGCACAACGCTTGTTTATTTCTCTAACCTTTCTTCTATTTGAGGTGATCATTGACGCCAGATATTTAAATTCACTTGCATTTTTTTTATCTCTGCGTTATTATTATGTCTGTTTTATTTACTTTTATAGTCATGGTTTCTGATTGTCTGCCTATCACCATTGTATATGTCTTATGGATGATGTTTTTTTTTTTTTTTTTCTTTCATTTAGGAAGTTCTGGAAACTCTTTTGTTTCTGCTATTAATAGCTGGTTATCTGCAAAACAACAATTCTGAAATATCATATTCTTCGCTCTCTGCTTTTTCATATGTTATTATTTTATGTTATAAAAGATAGAGTCGATTGCACCGGTCCCTGTCATATTCTGAAATAAATTAAAACGGTTTATTCAAACTTATACTCTTTGCATTTAAACTGTTGCAAACTTCGACAAGATGTTCATGCAAAATTCGACAAGATGTTCATGCAAACTTCGACAAGATGTTCATGCAAACTTCGACAAGATGTTCATGCAAACTTCGATAAGATGTTCGCTAACTCCATGTCGTTTTAGGCAGCCCTAAGGCATATTCGTGTCTTCTCTGTCAACATTTTTTCCCTAGTCTATAAATGCGATAGTGTAGATCTTATTTAAGTAATCTTTTTTAAATAAGATGTCTTACTGTATATAACTCATTCTATTTATTGTTTTTTTTTTCAGTTTTACCATCTCTCTCTCGCTCTCTCTCTCTCAAACTCTCTCTCTCAAACTCTGTATCTATCTATCTATCTATCTATCTATCTATCTATCTATCTATCTATCTATCTATCTATCTATCTATCTATCTATCTATCTATCTATCTATCTATCTATCTATCTATCTATCTATCTATCTATCTATCTATCTATCTATCTATCTATCTATCTATCTATCTATCTATCTATCTATCTATCTATCTATCTATCTATCTATCTATCTATCTATCTATCTATCTATCTATCTATCTATCTATCTATCTATCTATCTATCTATCTATCTATCTATCTATCTATCTATCTATCTATCTATCTATCTATCTATCTATCTATCTATCGATCGATCGATCGATCGATCGATCGATCGATCGATCTATCTATCTATCTATCTATCTATCTATCTATCTATCTATCTATCTATCTAATATCTATCTATCTATCTATCTATCTATCTATCTATCTATCTATCTATCTATCTATCTATCTATCTATCTATCTATCCATCCTATCCATCCATCCATCCATCCATCCATCCATCCATCATCTATCCATCCATCTATCCATCCATCCATCCATCTATCCATCCATCCATCCATCCATCCATCCATCCATCCATCCATCCATCCATCCATCCATCCATCCATCCATCTATCCATCCATCCATCCATCCATCCATCCATCCATCCATCCATCCATCCATCCATCATCTATCCATCTATCCATCTATCCATCTATCTATCTATCCATCTATCATCTATCTATCTATCTATCTATCTATCTATCTATCTATCTATCTATCTATCTATCTATCTATCTATCTATCTATCTATCTATCTATCTATCTATCTATCTATCTATCTATCTATCTATCTATCTATCTATCTATCTATCTATCTATCTATCTATCTATCTATCTATCTATCTATCTATCTATCTATCTATCTATCTATCTATCTATCTATCTATCTATCTATCTATCTATCTATCTATCTATCTATCTATCTATCTATCTGTCTATCTGTCTGTCTGTCTGTCTGTCTGTCTGTCTGTCTGTCTGTCTGTCTGTCTGTCTGTCTGTCTGTCTGTCTGTCTGTCTGTCTGTCTGTCTGTCTGTCTGTCTGTCTGTCTGTCTGTCTGTCTGTCTGTCTGTCTGTCTGTCTGTCTGTCTGTCTGTCTGTCTGTCTGTCTGTCTGTCTGTCTGTCTGTCTGTCTGTCTGTCTGTCTGTCTGTCTGTCTGTCTGTCTGTCTGTCTGTCTGTCTGTCTGTCTGTCTATCTATCTATAAATCTATCTATCTAGTTACTATTCCTTCACTTTTTCTTACGCACATTATTTTTCTCTTCTATATTTCTTATACTCTCCTCTCCCATCCTTTCTCTTTCAGTCCATTTATCTCTAAATCTCTCCATCTTTCTCAATCGTTTTATTCCTTCTGTCTCTCGTAACCTCTGTTCAACCGTGTCTCAATCCCCCTCCCCTGCCCCTTTCTTCGCTTTAATGGCATATTGTTACATGATAGTGCCCCTGGTGCAGATTCAATCACAGGCTGAATTGTTCTGTCCACTGTGTCTCCAGGAACTACTCAGCATGTAATTACTCGTATAAATATTTGTATTGGTTCATTGATGCCTTGACCCCGTTGAGCCTCTAGTGCCCCTTAAGCCCCCACCCCCACTTTCACTTCTTTGCCACGAGAAAATTTATAATGGGTCTGAGGGCTCTCCTATTGTTCTCTTTGAGTCTTTTCCCCTTCTTTATATTTATACCTATAATTCACTGGCATAGGAGCGATGATTGCGTCCCCAAGGATCTTCCGGCAAAGACTCACAGACGACTTCGAGCTCGGTGTGTGGCCCATTGGACACAAGACAGCTACACCTTCATTATCCTGCAGGTATGTTCTGGGCGGGGTAGATCAAGAATTCACGGTCATGTGTCTTTTATTGTCTTGTTTTCAGTGTAAACTTATCAACTCTTTCAATCTTTCAGTACCGAACGAGACACGATAATTTCCTTTACCATACCACAAAAATGGGATCTCCTTGCCACTGGCCAAACATGGTTGGGACTATACAAGATTGTCGTGTAAGATGGCTAAAGTAGACAGACTGCGCTTACCGGCACGGCACAGGATGATGATGATACTTGGAGGAAGGAAAAAAAAAGGGGGGGGGGGGGGGTCGGAATAGGTATAGTGTCATTTGAAACAGCGTGGATTTTTATCAAAGTCCCATTGAGAACGTAATGTTTAGAAAACCATAAAGGTATCACCGATGAGTGCTATATTACCCCATCATATCTTTATTAATTTAGCTACTACTGCCCTATAGATTCTCCATTGCACTCCTTTAAAGGTAATTTGAACATTAATTTATTAGTTTGCTAATGCGCGGGAAAGGCAACGGACAGAGTCGACATTCTCACTGCCTTCAAATAGAAGATGATTGATGTTTATTTCTAGAGAACTTTATTTGACAACTTTAGGGCTGTCAAGACAATAAACAGACAGGGTGAAAAACATTTACTGGCGGCAAAGATGTGGTGTTTCTAGAAGGATGCAGATAATGTCACTGAGTGATAGAAAAACAAACCAAGCAGTCTTAATCAAGGCAATTGAAAGAGTTAATTTATTAGAACTATTAGATGCAGATAGCTGGTTGTTTTTTGTTTTTGTTTTTTACATTTTATGAGAATGAATGGGTTTGAAAACTAAGTAACAACTGACAAGATTGATGGAAAGAAAGTAAGTGGAAGGCAACGAGATACCTACCTCGCTGACTTGGCTATTTGGATGGGACGAGACAAGAACCTTGACGTGATCCGTTATTCTGGTAATCGTCTAAGATGGCGAAACATGGCTACGCTTACCGACACGGCACGGGATGATGATACTGCTTAGGGGCCAGAAAATTGACAGGTCGTTTGAGACAGCGTGGATTTTGATAGAAGCTGCATTGAGAACAGAATTGTCAGAAAGCTATATCCTGTCAGGAGAACCCAATCAACACAAGGCGAGTTGCTTAGTATCGAACTAGTTAAAGACTTACGTGAGAGGCGTTGACCTTCCTTCCCAATACAGACAGAACCCATTCCTGTTGCGAACGACTCAATAAAATCAACATAGTTAAAGAGCCCCTACAAAGTTAATTCCTTACTTCCTAGCATGATCAAGGATTGTTGATCGCCTGTATAATCTTATCAGACAAGGTCAATACAATATAGGCGGCTTAACATGCATGGCACTCATATAAGAGATCTGTTGATCTGTCAGTGACAGATGAAAATGAAAAACCTCTATTATAACAGTCTCTATATTTTGGAGGATGGGTGGGTGGGAGCCATTGCCATGTAAGAACATCAAAGTACACTTATGTGGCTAGAGACAGCATTTTACCCATGCCTGCTTTCTAAGTGATTCCATGAGCATACTTAAGAAGATAGAGACAGGATGGATTCCAAGACATTGGTTGGGGTAAAAAGGAAAGAACAAGCGGATTGGTTTGCTGGCAGCGCCTCGGCAGCTTTAGGGAAAGCAATGGACCGGGCCGATGTTCTAATGGATGAGAAGATGATTTAGGAGATGACCTTGAATCAGCACAACTCAAAAAACTACAAGAACTTCAGGTCAAAAGAGGTGTCGGCAAAACCTGAACACTATGCGGGTAGCCAAAGAAGAATAGTAAACACAGAACGTGTGTTAACAGTCGACATACGCTAGGGGGTGTACTGAAGATGGGATCCGAGCGCCCATGGACTTGTCCGATGTGCAATGAAGATAATCTTTCGATTAATAACAAACTAACTAGTAAAGTAAACTTTTCACGTCAGTGGCACCTCAGGCAGGATGTTACACAAATACTTTTATAGATCAATCGGCATCCGGAGGTAGGGATGCTGTCATTATCACTGGGATCGCCTTTATTTTCTATGACTTTTCCTGGTAACCATTCTAAGCTGGGTTGACCGGGAGCCTACGTCACATTTGAAAGATTCTGACTCCATGAGGATTCTTACCTCAGATCTACGGCAGGGAGATTAACGTCTAGCCGCTACACCGCGGCGCACAACTACCAGTGGAGCTATGGAAATACTGCCTTGTTTAACTATCATTGAATGTTGGTGTTTCTTTCACTGTGCCCTGTTTGACTATCATTGAATGTTGGTGCTTCTGTCACTGTGCCCTGTTTGACTATCATTGAATGTTGGTATTTCTTTCACTGTGCCCTGTTTGACTATCATTGAATGTTGGTGTTTCTTTCACTGTACCCTGTTTAACTATCATTGAATGTTGGTGCTTCTGTCACTGTGCCCTGTTTGACTATCATTGAATGTTGGTATTTCTTTCACTGTGCCCTGTTTGACTATCATTGAATGTTGGTGTTTCTTTCACTGTACCCTGTTTAACTATCATTGAATGTTGGTGTTTCTTTCACTGTGCCCTGTTTGACTATCATTGAATGTTGGTGCTTCTTTCACTGTGCCCTGTTTGACTATCATTGAATGTTGGTGTTTCTTTCACTGTGCCCTGTTTAACTATCATTGAATGTTGGTGCTTCTTTCACTGTGCCCTGTTTAAATATAATTGAATGTTGGTGTTTCTTTAACTGTGCCCTGTTTGACTATCATTGAATGTTGGTGTTTCTTTCACTGTGCCCTGTTTAACTATCATTGACTGTTGGTGTTTCTTTAACTCTGCCCTGTTTAACTATCATTGAATGTTGGTGTTTCTTTCACTATGCCCTGTTTGACTATCATTGAATGTTGGTGTTTCTTTCACTGTGCCCTGTTTGACTATCATTGACTGTTGGTGTTTCTTTCACTGTGCCCTGTGTGACTATCATTGAATGTTGGTGTTTCTTTCACTGTGCCCTGTTTGACTATCATTGAATGTTGGTGCTTCTTTCACTGTGCCCTGTTTGACTATCATTGACTGTTGGTGTTTCTTTCACTGTGCCCTGTTTGACTATCATTGTCTGTTGGTGTTTCTTTAACTGTGCCCTGTTTAACTATCATTGAATGTTGGTGCTTCTTTCACTGTGCCCTGTTTGACTATCATTGAATGTTGGTGTTTCTTTCACTGTGCCCTGTTTAACTATCATTGAATGATAGTGTTTTTTTCACTGTGTGATGTTTAACTATCATTGAATGTTGATGTGTTTTTTTTTTTCACTTTGCCCTGTTTAACTATCATTGAATGATGGTGTTTCTTTCACTGTGCCCTGTTTAACTATCACTGAAATTTGATGTTTCTGTCACTGCGCCCCTACGTGAAATACTATAATAATTCGCTGGCATTAAACAACTGTGCTTCTCTGACATTTTCCTAATATCAAATTGTGGTGAATGTTGGTGTTCGCACCAGTTAATGATAGTCTATCACTGTGCCCCTATGTGAAATGTTGCTTTTTATAACTAACTCCACAGCCAGTGACTCAAAGATCCACTTTTCGGATGTGAAGATAGCAGGAGCAAATCCCTTACATCCACATAATTAACAGTATAAAACAGACAGACAGACAGACAGACAGACAGACAGACAGACAGACAGACAGACAGACAGACAGACAGACAGACAGACAGACAGACAGACAGACAGACAGACAGACAGACAGACAGACAGACAGACAGACAGACAGACAGACAGACAGACAAATCAGACACACAGACAGACAGATAGCTGGACAGATATCTGGACAGATAGAAAGACAGACAGACAAACAGACAGACAGAAAGACAGACAGACAGACGCACGGAGAGACAGAAGGACAGACAGGCAGACGGACGGACGCACGGACGGACGGACGGACGGACGGAGGGACGGACGGACGGACGGACAGACAGACAGACAGACAGGCAGACAGACATACAGACAGACAGACAGACAGACAGACAGACAGACAGACAGACAGACAGACAGACAGACAGACAGACAGACAGACAGACAGACAGACAGACAGACAGACAGACAGACAGACAGATGGACAGACGGACAGACGGACAGACAGACGGACAGACAGACTGACAGACGGACAGACAGACGGATAGACGGACAGACGGACAGACAGACGGATAGACAGACAGACGGACAGACAGACGGATAGACAGACAGACGGATAGATAGACAGACAGACAGACGGACGGATAGACGGATAGACAGACAGACAGATAGATGGATAGATGGATAGATGGATAGATGGATAGATGGATAGATAGATTGATAGATTGATAGATTGATAGATTGATTGATAGATTGATAGATTGATAGATAGATAGATTGATAGATTGATAGATTAATAGATTGATAGATAGATTGATTGATAGATTGATTGATAGATTGATAGATAGATAGATTGATAGATTGATAGATAGATTGATAGATTGATAGATAGATTGAATGATAGATTGATAGATAGATAGATTAGACAGATATAGGGGTGGATGGATGAGTAGAAACATTGAGAGAGACAGATAAAGACAGAGACGGAGATACGGAGAAAGAGAAAGAGACGTACAGAGCGATAAGAGTAAGAGCAAGTGGAGGATAAGAGAAAGAAAGAGAATGAGAGAAAGAGAATGTTATGTTATTCCCTGCGGCTCTTACACTGTTGTGCACCAATCCTATTCCACAGCACATGGATGTGAAAACCCAGTGGTTCTGCCTGCGGACGACTGATCCCTTGAGCGACATTCGGAACGCTTACCTGTGGCTCAAAGTCATATGTGACACTTCAGAGATACCTTCCCCAGAAGTATCAAACAGTTACCTGCGACTGGCGCTAACCAGACGCATCTTCTCCAGCGCCTGTGAGGATGAACTGGAGATGTGCGCGGGAAATAGCCACAACTGCTTCAATCAGTACAAGCGGCACTGCGCGCACACTTGTGGCCAGTGCATGTCTGAGAACCACATGGGAACCTGCACGTTCGATGAACAGTACAGGGGCAAGTAAGCGAAATCTGCTTCCTCTTTCTTTGTTCTGCCTCCATCAGTCTTAAGCAGGGGATGATATCACATAAGTTCTTTCCTGAATAATTACAATTGTTGACATCCATTAGGGAGCAACATTCAGGAATAATTACAATTGTTGACATCCATTAGGGAGCAACTTTCAGGAATAATTACAATTGTTGACATCCATTAGGGAGCAACTTTCAGGAATAATTACAATTGTTGACAACCATTAGGGATCAACTTTTCAGGAATAATTACAATTGTTGACATCCATTTGGGAGCAACTTGTCAGGAATAATTACAGTTGTTGACATCCATTAGGGAGCAACTTTCAGGAATAATTACAATTGTTGACATCCATTAGGAAGCAACTTTTGAGGAATAATTACAGTTGTTGACATCCATTAGGGAGCAACTTTTCAGGAATAATTACAATTGTTGACATCCATTAGGGAGCAGCTTTTGAGGAATAATTACAATTATTGACATCCATTAGGGAGCAACTTTTAAAGAATAATTACAACTGTTGACATCCATTAGGGAGCAACTTTTCAGGAATAATTAACAAACATATATGTACAAATTAAATCTGAAAACTGTTTAAATCTTAGAACATGAAATGACCGACCCGTTTTTTTTTTTTTTTTTTTTTTTTTTTTTAAATAGTTGCATCAAGAATTAAATTGCAATAAAAGTGGATATATTGGATTTCATTGAAAAGAAGTGGTGAACCTAAGCGATAGCCTATAAATTTTTTTTTAAATTTTTTTTTTTCACATTTTACTGAAGCTAACAAAAATATCTGACTTTCTTGGTAATTATTTTAGTAATTAGTCTCTTCGAAGGTAAAATTGTGGTTTTACAAAGTGCCAGTTTGGGTAACTGGCTCGAAACAATTTGAGTGGACGAATAAATAGCTACCAAGGTCACATAAACTGTTTAGAGTTTGGATTCTCAGTCATCTTCAAGCTTGAGGTTTCTACGGCCTCATGTCCAAGGTCCTTTACGGAACTTCTACAAACTCACATCTTTATAAAAGGAGTCTTTATCCTTTGCCAATTTTACTGGTAATTTGTATCTCAATGTGTGCAATATTCTATGTTAGCCTATATTCTTGTCGACCTCTGCCTCATCTGTCAGGGGTCTTGTTTCCAGTGTTGTTGTCTGGATATGGGATTTTCCCAACCACTGTTGTGTTCAGAATGGTTATATTTGTTCACATTCCGAAACATAATGCTGTTTACGAGCTACTTTTCGTATATGTTCAGATCCTACAGAAGGTCGATATGTTCTTAGAATATTTCTGCAACATATTAGTTGCAAAACCAATCCCAGATTTGTCTTCTTCGGTACTTATGAAATGGCCTATAGTTTACACTAAAATATTGCAACATAGTAGATTCATGTTCTCATATTTTGTACTTAGATGATTTGCCTGACCTTTTTGCGCCTTTGCTGTTCTGTGCTCTTTTCGCATCTTGCCTTCCAGCGTCAGGTTGTGAAGAAGCATCTGGTACGAGCCCTTTGTGAGGAGTCCGTAAATGCCTTTTTTCACGACCTCGAATATCTCATCAATCCCCTGCTTGCTTGGGCGACCCCTGGTTCTGCTTCCATTGTGTCTGGGTGACTGAGCGCTCTATGGTGTACTGTCTTGTTGTAGTCTTGATACATGTTCGAACCATTTGATGTACCATAAAAACTCGTTACCGGTACAGGCTGGTGTGGCCATTACGGCGCAGCCATTACACGTAACTTCTTTGGAAGCTGAACCGCGTGTTTGGGTTCGAACCCTAATGCTCTGCCATCCAGACTGTGCTTGTATCATCTCAGATGGTCAGATTGCCAGGTAACTGCCCGGACGAGATCAACAGCACACGTGCACAGTTTGATGTGTTGTCTCTTGATATAGTTTAACACTAGACCCCTACTAGACCGGGCAGACATTCTCAATGCTCTCAGGACTGTAGGACAAGACGTTGATTCAAGAGACGACTTTGAATCGGCAACGTTCAAAAGAAGTTCAGGTCAAAATCGGTTTCGCCAAATATGAATACTATACAGGTAGCCAAAGAAGAATAGTAAACCAATACAGAACTAGAGTTATCAGCCGATACACGCTGGAAGAAATACTGAAGATGGGATCCGCGCGTTTATGGACTTTTCCGATGTGCAATGAGGAAATGTTTTCAAATAACTAACTAACTAACTAACTAACTAACTAACTAACTAACTAACTAACTAACTAACTAACTAACTAACTAACTAACTAACTAACTAACTAACTAACTAACTAACTAACTAACTAACTAACGTGTTTCCTGATATATTCCTTTGCCATCCCGTCTCTTATTGTTGCATATAAGATTCATCGTAGACAGTTTATTTCTGCTGTTCTGATTTTCCTTGTTCCCCCCCCCCCCCCCCCCCCCCGGTTTCTTTTGTAATTAATGCTCATGCTTGGCACTGATAGCTCACTGTTGGTTTTAAAAAATTGGCATTAAATAGTGCTCTTTTAGTGTCCATTGTTAGAAATATGTTCTGTAATATTTGTGACAACTGTACAATGAGATGATCTGCTTTATTACACGGTGCTTCTATTTTTATATTGGATGGTATTATGCTCCATAGATGCTTGAAATTTCTGCTTGCTTGAGATTTTGGTTTCTGTGCGTATCTTTATTGGTTGTTCTGTTTTGCAATGGCCATAACTTAGGTTTATATTTTCAAAATTGGTTTCCCATAAACAGTAGCCATGGAACGGGTGGGGGGAGGGGGGGGGGCGCCGGCGTGGTCTTGAGGCATAGTGTCCGTCTTGAGTGCTAGAGGTTCCGGGTTCAATCCGCGGTAAGAGCTGGGATTTTTTCACGTGGACTTGGACTTCTAATAATTCCCTCTGGTCTCTGGGTAGTGAGATCGGACTCCCGTGTGTATTGCTGTGCACGTAAAAAAATCTCTTGGCAGTTGGAAATTGAAAAGAGTAGCCTAACGGCGCTGCCGGGGCAAAATTTGAAGTTAAAAATCTACCCAAAGTATTTCAGGATCCTCTCCTGTGCTACAGAGCCTATGCACTGTGTTAAGCTTCTTCGGACTCAGACGAGTTGAAAGAAGAACAGTGCACTTATGGGTTACTACCCGTGTGCCATGATGTTGATCCGTTGTTCCAACCTCAAATCTGGAGTAGCCATTGCTGTTGGTTAGAGTGCCAAGATATCTAAATTGTATGACAACAAATTAAAGGAAAAGACTTAACCGAGTCAGTAAACTCAAATATCTGGGTATAATCATATCCTCAGATGGAAAATGTGTGACAGATTAAAAGCAGAATATGGCCAAGCGAAGGCTGCATTTCAGAAAAGGAAAAATATCTCAAACAATAAATCACTCTCATTTAATGTCAGAAAGAGGGTGCTAAAGTCTTACATAGAACCTGTTTTGCTGTATGGTAGCGAATCATGAAATGTCAGTGAACAACTCAAGAAGAATTTGGAAGCAACAGAGGTATGGTTTATAATACGAATATTACTAATACCTTGGACGGCCAGAGTAACTAACATCGAATGCTTGAAAAAAGCTAATGAAAGTAGATCTCTATATACAAAAATAAAAATAGAGTGAAAACCACACAACAGCAAGGGGCTGCATGGATTGATTCTGCAACGTCCTGTAAAAGGATACGGAACTTACCTTATTGGGAACACGTTTGCTTTCTTGCGGCTCGTCCCTGTTCAACGATAAGGTTATAATGGAGGTGGAGGCAGTCTCTGCTACCTCACCTTCCACTGGCTTGAGAGTCAGCTGTGCACACATGCTGTTATTGTAGCTGACTCACAGAGTTTGTTGAGAAAGGTGGAGACATGTATGCTTAGTGCAGAGTGGCAAGCATCGCTTCAGAGGTCCCGGGTAGTTAGCATCCCTTGGATATTCTCTTCATGTGATGCCAGTGTGTTGGGAAATGAGCAGGCAGTAGACTAGCTGGGTCTGCACCACTTAGTGGTGAACTGACTTATGACAAGCTAGATTATGCGAGGGCCCTTTAGGAACGAGTGAACAGTGCCGAGGGGCAGAAGGATCATTACGGTCTAAGGAGAATGGCGCTGTGAGGAGTTACCAGGGGATCTGGCCGACGCTCAACACTCTGGGGAAGGATGAGACAGATATACAATCAGAGGGTTACCGGTGCCTTTGAAATTGGAACTCCTCACCTGCTGCTGAAGATGGGGACGGATCACTTATCGGAGTCTCCCGAGTGCTGTAATGTCGATTCCTAATTCAACATTCAAAATATTCTAGTGACTATCGGTCATTTTCCTTAGCGAAATTTGTTTTCGAATAAATTGTAAATTAATGTGTGTTGTTGAATTAATTGTATCCACAGGTGGATGGAGAGTCGTAACAATACAGAACACGTTCTGGACATACAGGCCTACTCTCTGGTCTCTGACAATACCGGTAGGTACGACTGCTTCAATCTAGACAGTCACAAGCTGCCACACAAGAAAGTTCTACTGGAACTCAACAACAATGGCTGCTTCCCGCGCTATACTTGCGTGGAAATGGCGAAGATCACTTCATCAGTGATGAAGTTTCGTTTTGGAGATAGGCTGACCTGGCCTTTAATGACCTTGAAGAATCAAAAAGAGGAAATCTGCAAAGATGAACACTTCAAAGATCGGCATAATCGTTTCATGGAGAGACCAGCCAGACTACTCGTCAATGTGGGTAACATTCGAGAGGTGAGATGATTTAGACACACACCCACACTTCGTTTCACTTGTACAACCCACATGTACTCTATCAGAGGTATTCGGGGAAAAAGAAGAAAAGAAAAAAGAAATTTTTTGGGGGTTGGGGGGGGGGGGGGGGGGGGGGGGGGGGGGGGGGGGGGGGTTCTGGCTATCTGGCTGTGCACAATGTCTGAAATTCACTAACAGTGTAACTCGCTATGTCCTTTACATAACCCATATCCTAAGTGTCTATATAATATCTCTCCCTTTTCTCTCTTCTCTCTCTCTCTCTTTCTCTCTCTCTCTCTCTCTCTCTCTCTCTCTCTCTCTCTCTCTCTCTCTCTCTCTCTTTCTCTCTCTACGTGTACGAATTTACCCCAACATGAAATGAGGCAGACACACTTTGTCCATTTACGTAGCCATTTCTTTCCGTATAAATAATGCTCAGGTCTTGTTACGCACATTCTGAAGCTTTAACTCTCGGAACCCAGCAACAGCACCCAAGCTTTAACTCTCGGAACCCAGCAACAGCACCCAAGCTTTAACTCTCGGAACCCAGCAACAGCACCCAAGCTTTAACTCTCGGAACCCAGCAACAGCACCCAAGCTTTAACTCTCGGAACCCAGCACAGCACCCAAGCTTTAACTCTCGGAACCCAGCACAGCACCCAAGCTTTAACTCTCGGAACCCAGCAACAGCACCCAAGCTTTAACTCTCGGAACCCAGCAACAGCACCCAATGGTGCTCCTGTCGACTACACAATTGCTATACATATCTCGCAAATGTTTATTGATATTCGCAAGTTTCTGTTTCC
>CAJHNH020008057.1:0-115000 GCA_905116865.2 Candidula unifasciata
TGCTGATACGCCGGCACACGAGAGAATGTATGATGCGCTGCACGATCAAAGGTTGTTGTTGGCCGAATAGAGGTTCATCTTCAACATCTGGAAAAACAACGAAAAAGGATAACCCTCAAATGGCTCCCTGGCACCACTAGGGAAAGTCAGGTCAAGTCCGAGAATTAGTCGGATAAGAACATTAACAACACGGGGGATGAACCCACGTTCACCACCCTAGAAGAACATTGACTTATACCCGAAATTAGTTGTAAACCGCACGACTTGTGTTTTTCGGGCACAACGAAATTTTAAGTACAAGAAGGATTCCGACGTGAGTCTTTTAATTACAAAATGTTTTATTCCATGCTTAATTTGGCAGGACTGCGCACCAAACAACACCACATAATCACACTAAAACACAAACCAGACGTCTATAATCTGTGGAAGACATCTGTGGACTTTGAATGCGATAGTCTCCACCATTTGCTTCCAGCTGCATACCCGTAACATAAACCGTGCGAGCCCCAGGCATTACTATCTCCAGGACATCACTATTTGAACCGAGACAGCCACTTTCACACCAGTTGGGCTACTAGACCTAGTGCTACCAGTGCCGACTTTGGAGCCTCCGATTTCCAGAATCACCACTTTCCGACGCGTGAAAAGTACGGAGCAAGCCCTGGCCACCTAGTGCGAAACAGCCCTGACCACCCGGTCACCTTCACAGTATTTCACCCGAAAGGCCTTTCACACTGATACGGTCAACCTGAGCTTGTCTGGCCAAGGGGCCATATCAAAAGCTGCACCATATTGGCTCCGAAGCGCCTTTATAGGCCTTGGCGGAATATTGCCAGGCGGTATTGCCGAACTTTATCGTTACGAATCGCCTCTGATGTGGTTTTTCACGCTAACAAGAACGGCGAAGGACACAGTATATAACAAGCTCCACGGGAAACATTTTTCCGTGGAGAACGTCAGGCAAAGAAGCAACCAAAATCGTCATCAACTGGATACCAGTTTGGGCGACGGAAGAGCAGGAGAAGCTGATCCCCACAGAAATCTCGGGGGATGAGAACCCCCGAGTACAAAAACACAGCGACAGCAGCAGGTGGATGACCTTTGTAAACGCGAAAGCCGACAAGATTCCCCATTACCTTAACATGGTGCATGGGGATCTGCCTGACGGCCGCCACAAAATATTCATAACAATAGCCGGCAGAAAGCCGGAATGCGAGCACTGCTCGAACAGCGAACATTTTGCAGACAAGTGCCCGATGTTGCGAAGACGGCCTCCGCTAGCAACAAAACCAGCGGCAACCAAGAACAGTAGAGAGGAGGATTTCCCCTCGCTACTGGGAAAGCCTGCTTCACACCACAAAACTGACAAAAGACTGGAAGCAGATCCAGAGCCACACTCCGCAGGGGGAGGAAACCTCCTTCCCGAGCACGAGCAATCAAATCAGCTGCTGCAGAGACAGTTGCGCACGGCGAGGAAGACACCCTCTCTGCCACCCAGACTTTCTCTCACGAGGATTTAAGTGGTGATTTTCAGTTCAGATTACTGCTTCAATTCATCACTTATCGAAAATGGAGACCATAATAGAGCCTCAGAATAGATACAAAAACAGACCAGACACACTGGTCTGCACTATTAACGGATCTACCGCAGCTGCGAAGGCCAAACCTGACTTCCTGTTAGCAATGCTAATGGGATCCTCCGCCATACCACAAGCAGAAATAACTGATTTGTACAGACATGAATGTCCAACTTAGTGGTTTTTCTGCTTGTCACCGGAATGCCATAAGAGAATGTTCCAAGCACTAAGATGGAAAACAGTGACCCTGGAGCAAGATCACATAACTAGAATCGAACATTATGGAAAGGAACAGAAAAGGATCACTTTAAACTGGCTCCTGAGCCAGATGGACATAGAAAGAGTGGTGGACATTGTTAAGGCAATAACAGAAGATAAAGAACCAGATGTCTTCCCAATACATCAAGATGAGAGGAAATGGGGAGCAATGTGCAAACCCACACGTAACATACCTCACTACATCTGTGTTGAAACTCCTGGCATAACAGAACACAAAGTTCTAATCACGATGCCTGGCTGACGGATTGCCTGCATGCAGGACAGCCATTGGTCAAATAAGTGTCCCGACAGAAAGAAAAGGACCAATCAAATCTCTTTAACTACAGCAGTCAAGAACTCAGGACAAAATCCACCAGTGAAGGGGAACATAGCAAAGATGCCACAATCAACGGAAACAAGGCCAACTACAACACCGCAGACCCCGCAATTATCAGTAAAGGCGATAGGAAAGGAGGTTGTTTCAACTCAGGCAAAGGACACCACACCAATAGTTTCACCAATGCCACCGGAACAGAAACAAACTTCCAAAGACAACCTTAACCCCCCCCCCCTCCCCCCCCCCAAACAGCACTTGAGTAAAGAAAAGAGAAAACAAAGGTAGAGCCACAGAAGGAAACAGAACCAGTGTCAAAAATAGAAACTACTACGGAAATTAACAAAAGGAGCTTACAGACTTGGAATTCAAGGATAAATTTAAGGGAGGAGCAGACGACTATTTTGAGGACTAGGCGATCGTACAAAACCTAAAAAAAAACTAAACCAACGTTGTAAAACAATAAATGGATACATAGACCAGTAAAAAAACTTGCCACCATGCAACTATCAACAAAATGGGGCCATATCCCTTCTTTTACCAACCTCCTAATAACCTTTTATTCTTGTTTTATTCCTGATTACTTTGCACACGTTAAAATTTACTGTGGATGGCCTAGACATGTTCCTAGAGCACAAAGGCAATGAAAAAACTTGAAGGCAAGGAAAAAACCTGCATGACCCTAAACTGGCATTAAAATACAGAGTGGAATTCATATGGTTGACAACAATTAACAATAAGCATGATAAACACGAAATATACCTGTGTGCCATGGTGTTTGTACATCTCCGATCTCCTCCTTAAAAACTCCACAAGTGTAAAATGACTGCAGCTCCAGGTCCATCAGTCTAGACAGGTATATGGAGTCATTTCCTTTGGAATCTGCTCTCTACAGCGTCCATCAAATGTGATATGGACTGTAATATTAATGTTCGGAGAGGAAGGCATAAATAGAATAATTCCTCATAAAGTGAGTGTCGATGCTCTCTCACTTTGAGGAAAGCAACAGCCCTGGATAGCTTGATTCCACTGTGGGGCAAATCCAAGAGGTGTCGCATGGATTTACAGGAGGTGTCTCTAGTGCATCCAAGAATATGCATTTTCAATCAACAGCTGACATCTGGTAAACTGTATACAGTGGATAGAAACAAAAAATACATCAGATAAAAAGTAAAACATAAGGTAAATGTACAAGGTAAATTATTAAAGAGCAATTCATAGTGTGGGTTTCAGGGCCCTATTGGGGGGGGGGGGGGGGCAAAACGGCCGACTGCCCTCCAAACAAGCATTGTGGTAAGAGTTGACTTAATTAGGGGTTTCTCCTTTAAGAACTGCATCTGCCTGAGAGGCAATGAATCAAACATCTGCACACACATCAAGCTACATCTATAAAATGGAGGTGCATGCAAAAAAACAAGTGGGGGGGGGGGAACCACTGCCTCAATGTCATAACAGGCGACTCATGAGGGATGTTTCCTTTGACGGGATCTCGAGAGACGCACTGGACTGAGAAAGCAAATAATCAACTGTCTGCATACGAAATACAGCCAGATCTGTGAAACCAAATGTGCATGTCAAACTCAAGTTCTAGAACAAGACGAAAAAAAAGTTCCCAGAAGTGGATGAAAAACCAGGAACTTTCATCCACTTAAGCTAAGAAGAAGAAGCTGGAGGAAGAGAATGTGTACAAGGTGCCACTGACACAAAAGCCACAATGAAAGACCATCCAACAAATATTTTACTGACCGACTATGAGTGCCAGACATGATCAAGAATTATGTTTACACAAACGTGATCGCATTTTACAGACCGGGAAAAAATGGACAAGTTTAAGACACAAACAATCTGCCGTCAAAGTAATCAAAGCAAAGGATGTAACTACTGTAACATGGGACTGAAGGATGCATGTCCAACTTTGATAACGCAATAGGGAACTGTTCAACATAAAATTGTTTAATTAATAAAACCAATAATAATGCAGGGATTCCTGTTTGTGACATCCAGTAAATTATATATTAATTTTTTCACCACCGAGTGGGTGACTTAAAAAGGTGTAGCTCGATGGTGTAGTAAAAGTAATTTCAGTCTAAAACACCCTGTTTTGACCTAGACAATATCTTTCTTTTTTTCCCCAGGTGGACCCAGACCATCCCATCGAAATCTTTGTAAACAACATAATACTGATACACTCTGCCTGTGTCTACCTAAAAATGATACTGTCCCCAACATTATGGTCACCCTATCTAAAACTAATTTTTAGAAAGCTAACCCCACTACAATAAGCTGCACGAAATCTGGATTCTAATATGATTCGTATTTGAATATCAAATGATCACAGACAAAGAAAGGCATCAATAAATACAATATGAAGTGTAAGTAAGAGAAGTCATTCAAGAAAGCAAACTAAAAACTGAAATTTCAATGGCAAGCTTGCTGATACAGTAGAGCCTAACCTAGACTAAAAAGCTGACAATGTAATAGACATTTAAGAAAAAACTACACAAGCAAACAAACCCACCTAATAAGTGTATCGACGCCTTCGTGTTGTTGATGTTATCTATCCAGCAGCACATGAAAGCATTCTTCTAGTCGATTTTTGGAGATGGCGTTTAACAGTTTCGTAGTCATTGAATCTGAAGATGACAATATTTTGGGTAAAAATCCCATAGTCTTTAGGTGGCATACTGCTGTCCATAATTTGAGCAGAATTCCCCGCATGCATCAAAAATCTCTTCAACAGATCCATTGGGATAACCTATGTAGATTCCGTAACCTGCTTTAATGGAGCCTCAAGATTCAGGGGGTCAGAAGTGTTGGTGTTGTGGGTAGTGGTCCCCTCCCCTTCACCCTAGGTCTAGTAAATATCTATTGACGAAAGGAGCGTCCATTGCGGTGTCAGCCTCTTGACCTAGCAAAACTCTTACCTCAAGACCATTGTGCGTGGCAAAGAGTCACAGCCTCCCTGAGGTAGTCCTGATAACTAGGGGGGGGGGGGGGGGGGTGGAATCCCCATTTTCGGATCCCCAAAACACAATGCATCTAGGAGCAAACCTCAATAATAAACTCGGTGCACCACACCCTACTGCCCCCTGTGGGAGGGAAGGAGCCGGAGGGGTGCTGAACAGTCTTAGGAATGGAAACACGTATGCTAACCCCCCCCGCCCCCCCCGTCCCCCCAAACTGGAAACTATCGTGAAGGCACAGGGACTACTCAAGCTATGAAGAGCTCAGCGAAACCAGCAGGCAATCTCTGGTGGCAGGGAATGAGCACACTGTGAGCCCCACCTTAGCTACATGTTAAAGGGGAAGGCAGAAACACAACCCATATTTCCTTTAGAACTGGTACAGGGCATTTCTAGCTGCTGCCCGGAGAGGTAGGTAATCCACAGACACTCCACCATCACAATGCACACCTTTGTGAAGTAGGAGATGGCAAACAGAATTCCTCTACTAATATCAAACCCAAAAACATGCCACAAACTGTTTTCACTGTCTGCCACGACACCACTTTCGCTTACTCCTCCTACTTGTGTTCACTCTTAAAAGGGCGGTTGGCATGTTGTGTTAAGGTTTGAAGCTAACCTCTGATACCTGTGCATTTCAATTATTCAGTCTCCCCGTGTGGGTTCCAAGGCCCTATTGTGTGGAAAACAAGAACAGACCTACTGCCTACCCAATAAGCATGTCAGAAGAGTGGACTAATTGTGAGCTTCCTTCAAAGTCTCGAGTGACTGGCATAAGCAAGGAACCAACAGCCTGCATACAGATGAGAGAGACCAGTGAAACGGATATGCATGCAACACTCAGGTTCTCAAGCCCAGAAGTGGTTGGACAACCATAATTTTCTGACTGAGTTTACAGCCTGTGAACTCAAAAAAAAATGTATTAGGCAGGTGCCATCACCATAATAAAGGTTGATATTAATGGATTCCCAACACATCCCGTCTCCTGTCTTAGTTGTACACTCAGACTTTTTTAAAAACTTTTTCAGTAATTATCTTTTCATTTGTAATCTTTCGATGACCCCTGTTTCTGATTATGTTTCTATGAAATACGACCTATTCTTCTGTATATTCATATTTCACTGTTCATGTTTCCTCACCATACAACAGGAGACAGGCTGGAGACACAGCCTTCACCAGGGAATGTTTTTTCAGTGACTTAGTGAGCATGCTCAGGAAGACTGGTTGGTTTGTCTGATGCAGCCACGGCTCTCAATTATCCCTTTCATTTTCGTGACAGGGTATGCAAGTGTACAAGGGGGGAAAAAGCAAGTTGGAAGGCTTGCAGGTGAGGCTCCTATAGGAGAAAAGGGGAGGTGCGGGCAAGGCATGGATAAGTCTGACATACTCAATGTTCTAAGAGAAATTAGACTTTTATGAGAACTAAGTGACGACCATGAATCCACAATCATGGCCACTCATCTGGCGTCTTCTCTATCTAAATACCCTGTCACCTAAGAAATCGACATAAATGTACTCTTCTTTGTTCAGCAGTAAGCTCCAGTGGAAAGTCTTGGCTGTTTGTCCATTTGGACTCTAGCTTTGTGGGAGGGCCTGAGTTTTGCCCGTTAAACTGGCTTATTTGTGTGCACTTGATGTTCCCTGTCGCAGATGAACTGCAATTTTTAAAAAAGCCTGAAATTTCCACTCTTATGCTTTTTTCACACACACAAAAGGGGGGGGGGGGGTTAGGCAGTGGGTCTATTCTTATTTTCACCACAAAGGAGTCCCGAAACCCATACAGGGAAGGCAAACGCACAAAGACTTGTGGAAGATCCAGACTCCTGTCTGCCGCCTAGACTCACAAACCATATGTATCCCCTGATATCTCTATCACAAAAATCACCATTGGCACTGGTCAATCCCAGTTCTGATGGCAGTCTCCTCAGAATATGAAGATGCTTGTCTCTAATAAACCAGTATGATACAGATGCACATAGTGCAGCTAACTCTGATTCCTCCATTCTGGTCTTTTACAACTCCATAGTATTTGCCTTTAAGTTCATTATAAAGATGTTACTAACAGAAGATAAGATCACTTACTTGATATTATTATTATAATTGTCCTTTTAGATAAGTAGGTCACAGGCATCTAAGTCTGTGGTGCCTGTAAACATAGGCAAAGACTGAATTCTTGTACACATGACTGCAGAGTCTGCAACTATAAATAAAAAAGATTACCTTTAAACCAGCTAAAAAAGTTTTTCTCAGTTTTGTTTATCTTTATTTCAAATTATATTTGTGTCATTTAACATTATTATTATAATTAAGCAATTAAGGTCCAGGCTCCTTGATTCCTTGAAATTTCCCAATTCAGTTGGTGTGTGTGTTTGTGCCCCAGTATGAGGAAAAGGGGAGACATAACACATCAGTGTTTCCCAACCTTTTTGTGCCATGCCCTATCTAAGCCTTTCTAAAATTCTTATGTAACTGAAAACTCTGGACAACTCCATTTTTGACCCCCCCCCCCCCCTTACAATCAAATTGCCCTCCTGTAGAGTGTGGGCCCCATGTTGGGAAACACTGCCTTAAACAATCATGAAGTAAAAGAAATTAGGAGCTTACTAAAATAGGGTGTACTGCGTCGAAAGGCTCAGATATTGCAGTCTAGCTTTAAAACACAACACTGCATGACTGCATGCCAACTGCTCTTTTAAGGGTCAATACAGAAGAAAGTAAAATGATGTGGTCACTTCAAATTTTAAGGATCTACGAAAACACTATACCTTGGAACAGAAGACAGAAGCAGACCATGCAACAGCCTATAGTAGACAACCTAGCCATGAAAATTGTGTAGCAGTAGAAGACTAGAAGGATCATTTCTTTCTGTTGATTGATATAGGGGATAAATTAAAGAATGATTAAAAAGTCAAGTACGCTTTTCCACATCTTCAGGTGTAATGGGCATATTGTGCTAGACCTGTATTTTTTAGCACATGCTAGCCACCTTTACTTTCCAGGACTACACCTGGTACCTACTCAAGGCTAGGTCAACCTTGGAGCCAACCAAAGTCATTTTTATAAACAGTCAGGCTCCATCAGGACCTGAAACTACAACCTTTCGATCTGCAGGCGAGGTCTAGCCACTACACTGCCACAGCTCCCTCAAGAAAGATTAAAGACAACCACTTGCATCAACAGTTATATAAAAGTTGAAGATGATAAAATGGTCACATCCTTAGGAGTGGACAACTATCAAATAGGCACCAAAACTGGAAACAAGAAAACATGTCCAAGAGAAACCCTAAGACAAGCAGATACACCAAAAACTCAAGTTATGAAAAAAATACCAAAGCCCAGAAGTGAATGAACAAACTTTCCTCCAGAGTTCACCCTGGGCAAAGAGGAACAAAAGAGAAATTTGCGAAGATAATTTACAGCAGTGGTTATCAACCTGCAGGTCGCTAACCCCGTTTTATTTTGGGTCGAACGACTATTTCACAGGGGTCGCCTAAGATCATCAGAAAAAACATTCTTTGAAGTTCTGAAGAAAAATAATTGTTTCAGGCTCGCCACAAAATGAGGGACTGGGCTATCCTCCGAATAATGGTCCTAAATTATTGAGGCCGAAAATATACTCTAAAAAGGTCTCAGTCACATGTCATTGCAGACTTCCGGCGACCACCACTTAGAGTATCTCCCACGCCGCTGCGCGCTGAGTGGAGGAGAGCAAAACCTAGATGGCTGGGACTCACGAGCAAATAAAATGAAGGAAACTGCAGGAGATGTGGTAGCTGCTTGGTAGCTGCTGCTCGTGAGTCCCAGCCATCTAGTTTAGCCCCGCTCCACGCCATGCGCAGTGGCGTGGGAGATACTTTTAGAGGTGGTTGCCAGAAGTTCGCAATTGACATGTGACTGAAGCCTTGTTAGGGCATATTTTCAGCCTCGATAATTTGGGACCGTTATTCAGAGGATAGCCGGTCGCCTAAGGTCATCAGAAAACATTCTTTGAAGTTTTGAAGGAAATTGTTACAGGGTCGCTACAACATGAGGGAACTATTATTGGGTCACGGTATTACTATTAGGAAACGCCAATGATTTTACAGGCTTAGGTACTTTTAAACAGAACCCCCCTCCCCTCCCCCCCCCACATTCAGCACGTCATAGAAGTCTAATCAGGGATGTTTCTTTGGAAGCTGGGGTACATCATGCTTTAAAGGAAACATCAATAATTAGTGGACTTCTAGTAGGAAGTAGTAATTCCAAGTGCTTGAGTTGTAAGTAAACGTAGGGGGCAGTAGGTGTTTTGCCACAAGGGGACCCGAGAACCCAGATATATCACACAATAAATCAGATCTAATCTAATCCAATATCGCCTACACTTCTTGAATCCAAATCGATAAACTATATTTTATCACTTCTCTTTCTAACTCGACAATCAGAAGTGACAAGATGTCTTCCGTCAGTGACCCTCGTGGACGGTAGTGGACCTCTCATTTAAAAAACTATTGTACTTGTTGCAATATCGAAAGAAACCAAAAAAAAATAATCTCTGAACATATTTACTAGAAACTAAAATACCTACTGAGTAGTAAACGACTTGTACTTTGACTCTGGGATAAGCACAGCAACTGAAACTTTGCTGGCTGAAACATCGATGATGAGGTGATGGCGGTGTGCACGAGACAAACAAAAGTCCCGCGGTTAACTGTTTACTCCGAGACAGTGTTTCCGGGCAGACGGACGAGGCCAAAATGTGTAACTAACTGTTGTCTGCTTGGCGGTCAAGGACCAGTGTCGCCACTTTGGATGTTTAACATCCAGGTTTAGATGTTTTTCCTTGCATTTAGATAAATAATGTGGTGACAGGTTAAATTCCCGGCACGGTAATTATAGCTTTCGATTTTTATGTTGTCTAGTGTGTTCTATCTTTCTATGAGTGCCGTTCACAATACTTTCTGTTACTTGATTAATTGCATTTAGATGGCGTTTGTGACGTTTAGATGGTAGATGTTTTTCTAGATGTTTTTTAATTTGACGTGCATTTATCAAATCTAACCAAAGAAACAGGATGAAATTTGACCTCTTAAATGCTATCTTGACAATAAAATTCGGCCTGATGAGAGCAGAAAAATGCTGTTCCACTCATCAGCTCCCTGATTAGGTATTACAAAAAATTGGAACAGCTAAAGCATACCAGGAGTCATTTTGGATCTGAAGCCTGAACTTCATCATCCAAGCTAAGTTTATCCTGTGGATCATGTAAGGCAGACTTCAGTAAAGATGGGAACATGATTCTACAGGGTTAGTCATATCAATTGCTATGTAATTTGTGACTCTTTCCATTTGATGTTTTTTTCTAGATTTTTTTCTACGCACATTTTTTTAGATATTTTTTTACTCCGTTTTGGATGTTTTTTGTCAAAGAAAAGGGGCAACACTGTCAAGGACACCATGTGCCTGCCGTGCCAATAAATGAGTTACCGGACGCAATTTTTCGTTACTTTCAAAGCCCCCACACTGGCTGTAGTCGGGAGCCCTAGCTGATAATAGTTAAACGGGGTTTTTGGGTCCTCTCCCCGGGTGATCGCTTGCTGGACGTCGTGGCGGGTTCAATCTCACTCACTCAAACTGAGCGGCCACAGGTTACGTGTTTATTTCGCACGGGCTGAGCGAAACTTGTTTCCGCTTTAGTGAAATATTCTGTCAAAAATTTACATTTTTTTTTAAAGGGCTGGTTTTCGATGGGTCGTGCGGAGGATGCTATTCAGCAAATTTGTCGTGTTTCAAATATTAAACGAGGGTGCTAACAGAAGATAAGATCACTTACTTGATATTATTATTATAATTGTCCTTTTAGATAAGTAGGTCACAGGCATCTAAGTCTGTGGTGCCTGTAAACATAGGCAAAGACTGAATTCTTGTACACATGACTGCAGAGTCTGCAACTATAAATAAAAAAGATTACCTTTAAACCAGCTAAAAAAGTTTTTCTCAGTTTTGTTTATCTTTATTTCAAATTATATTTGTGTCATTTAACATTATTATTATAATTAAGCAATTAAGGTCCAGGCTCCTTGATTCCTTGAAATTTCCCAATTCAGTTGGTGTGTGTGTTTGTGCCCCAGTATGAGGAAAAGGGGAGACATAACACATCAGTGTTTCCCAACCTTTTTGTGCCATGCCCTATCTAAGCCTTTCTAAAATTCTTATGTAACTGAAAACTCTGGACAACTCCATTTTTGACCCCCCCCCCCCCTTACAATCAAATTGCCCTCCTGTAGAGTGTGGGCCCCATGTTGGGAAACACTGCCTTAAACAATCATGAAGTAAAAGAAATTAGGAGCTTACTAAAATAGGGTGTACTGCGTCGAAAGGCTCAGATATTGCAGTCTAGCTTTAAAACACAACACTGCATGACTGCATGCCAACTGCTCTTTTAAGGGTCAATACAGAAGAAAGTAAAATGATGTGGTCACTTCAAATTTTAAGGATCTACGAAAACACTATACCTTGGAACAGAAGACAGAAGCAGACCATGCAACAGCCTATAGTAGACAACCTAGCCATGATAATTGTGTAGCAATAGATTTTACAGGCTTAGGTACTTTTAAACAGAACCCCCCTCCCCTCCCCCCCCCCACATTCAGCACGTCATAGAAGTCTAATCAGGGATGTTTCTTTGGAAGCTGGGGTACATCATGCTTTAAAGGAAACATCAATAATTAGTGGACTTCTAGTAGGAAGTAGTAATTCCAAGTGCTTGAGTTGTAAGTAAACGTAGGGGGCAGTAGGTGTTTGCCACAAGGGGACCCGAGAACCCAGATATATCACACAATAAATCAGATCTAATCTAATCCAATATCGCCTACACTTCTTGAATCCAAATCGATAAACTATATTTTATCACTTCTCTTTCTAACTCGACAATCAGAAGTGACAAGATGTCTTCCGTCAGTGACCCTCGTGGACGGTAGTGGACCTCTCATTTAAAACTATTGTACTTGTTGCAATATCGAAAGAAACCAAAAAAATAATCTGAACATATTTACTAGAACTAAAATACCTACTGAGTAGTAAACGACTTGTACTTGACTCTGGGATAAGCACAGCAACTGAAACTTTGCTGGCTGAAACATCGATGATGAGGTGATGGCGGTGTGCACGAGACAAACAAAAGTCCCGCGGTTAACTGTTTACTCCGAGACAGTGTTTCCGGGCAGACGGACGAGGCCAAAATGTGTAACTAACTGTTGTCTGCTTGGCGGTCAAGGACCAGTGTCGCCACTTTGGATGTTTAACATCCAGGTTTAGATGTTTTTCCTTGCATTTAGATAAATAATGTGGTGACAGGTTAAATTCCCGGCACGGTAATTTTTTTAATTTGACGTGCATTTATCAAATCTAACCAAAGAAACAGGATGAAATTTGACCTCTTAAATGCTATCTTGACAATAAAATTCGGCCTGATGAGAGCAGAAAAAATGCTGTTCCACTCATCAGCTCCCTGATTAGGTATTACAAAAAATTGGAACAGCTAAAGCATACCAGGAGTCATTTTTGGATCTGAAGCCTGAAACTTCATCATCCAAGCTAAGTTTATCCTGTGGATCAAGGACACTTCATGTGCCTGATTCTACGTTGACAATATGTAATTTGTGACTCTTTTATTTGGGACGCAATTTTTTTACTTTTGGATGTTTTTTGTCAAAGAAAAGGGGCAACCTCAAGGACACCTTGCCGTGCCCCCGGACGCAATTTTTCCCCCCCCACATTGGCTGTAGTCAGGGGCCCTAAGCTAGATAACAGTTACACGGGGTTTTTGGGACCTCTCCCCGTTTGATCGCTTGCTGGACGTAGTGGCGGGTTGAATCTCACTCACTTAAACTGAGCGGCCACAGGTTACGTGTTTATTTCGCACGGGTTGAGCGAAACGTGTTTCCGCTTCAGTGAAATATTGTCAAAAAATTAACATTTAAAAAAAAGGGCTGGTTTTCGATGGGTGGTGCAGAGGATGCCATTCAGCAAATTTGTCGTGTTTCAGTTATAGAACGAGGACGCATTTGCCGACCGCTTCATACATTAATTTTCATGGACCATATTATCAGTTATTATCACCCTTGAAAAAAACTGCAGAGAACAGATCTCTGGCATAGTGGACACTTGAGTCAAAATGTTGATTGATGAAAATATTGAATTAGGAATCGACATCATGACACTCCCATAAGCGCTCTGTTCTTATCTTCAGCAGCAAATGAAGAGTTCAAATTCCGATAGCACCAGTAACTGTCTCGCCTTTCCGTTGAGTATCGGCCAGAACCCCTGTCAACTCCTCGCAGCGCCATTCTTCTCAGACGGTAATGATTCATTTGCGCTTCCGCACTGTTCAATCGTACCCAGAGGGCCTTCACAACATCTAGCTTGTCATATACATCAGTTCACCACCAAGTGGAGCAGAATCAGCCAGCTGCCTGCTCATTTCCCAACACACCGGCATAACCTGGAGAGAATATTCAAAGGATACGAACTACCCGGGACCTCTGAAGTTGATTGATGAGAACACAGATGTCAATGATGCCGTGGTCTAAACGGATGGATTGGTCACCAGGGGCAAGCGAAGTGCACGGGCGTTCATTCTGAGTGCACAGGGAAACACAAGGATAAGTGGTGCACTGAACATTTCACTAATCGCACAAGACGTCTGGTTAAGACGTCACGAGCAAAGCCGCAGGAGAGGCGGAAGCTGCTGCTCGTGAGTCCTAGCCATCTAGTTTAGCCCCAATCCACGCCGCGTGAGCGGCGTAATGGACTCGTGGCGGTAGTCGCCGTAAAACCGCAAATTAAGTCGCCGGAAGTGCGCAATTGACACGTGACTGAGGCTCTGTTAGGATGTTTTTGCGGCCGCCATCTTTTGTGCCCGTTATTCGGAGGATAGCTAAATGCCGTACATATTTTAAAGCGTTCTGAGATTAGTTGGTGTCATTCAAAATGGCAGGGACTTTGGGGGGCCCTCATCCAAATCCCACCGCGAATGGGTCGCTGGATATTTCTCTTTTACTTTGTAGCTTTTCTTTTTTTTTTTTTAACTTTTACCAGATGTGAACTCGGGGGAAGTGGGGGGGGGGGGGGGGGGGGGGGAGGGAAGAGTTCAGCTTGTTCGTCTGCCATCCAAGTTGAAATGTTTGTAACCTCAAGGTAAGAAACCTAAGGAAGAAATTACAACGATGACCTGTCTTTGAGAGCGACTTTCCTTAAACCCAACTAATTATTTTATTATTGTCAACAAAATTAAACATTACAATGGCGACTATTTGTCAAAACTTTTGACCGACGATTGTCAATGTAGTCGAACAGGACTCCATTTTTTGGAGAACAAAGAATAGATCTTCTACTCCCCCCCCCCACCTCTTTTTTTCCTCTTTCCCAACAAGCCGCTACACCGAGGAGGCGTCTGTAGAAATAAGTTGCAACCCAATTATTTACGCTACATTTGCTTCAAATTAGCTCACTTCGACAAGTACACTCTTTCGCATAACGTACCATACAGTTGCTGGAAAAAACTGTTTCTGAAAACCATTCTTTTTGACATCTCTTTTGCTGCTTTGTTAACTTTGTCTCATTGGCGACAGCATCGCTGCCCTTTCAGTACCGATTTAAGGCGAAAAAAAAACAAAAACGCAAAATCAACTGGTGCCAGTTCGAGAGAACATGGAGGATCCTACTGGGTACTGGTTCACCAGCAAAAAACGACGTGACGACGCATTGTCATATGCATATGGCAGAAACCAACTGTTCTCCATTTTGCATGGCGTCTCCTTCTGATCTGCACCTCTCCTTAGACGGCGAAGGATATCAACGTTAATTTTCATGTTAACTACTCAGCCTTCAGGAATGAAATCACGCTAAACAATAAACTATATAATTTATTAATCAACTTACTTTTTCCATGGGTCTCCAAGTTTGCCCGGCTCAAAAAGGGACAGACTCCCGACTGCTTCAAAACAGCCGCACGCTTCTGTTCGAGGATAAATGTGAAGGTCACGTCTGCCACGCGGTTGCGTCGAGGTCACTTATAAAACTATGGACAAACAATAAAGGAGACAAAACATAATAGATTGTTTAATTCCGCCCCAATATGAAATGCATTTTTTTTAATCGGAAAGCTGCCCTCCGACTGTCGTCGGAAGGGGGGGGGGGGCTAATATTACTTAACAGTTCAAAAGAGTTTCTACGACATGTGCATGAGGGATTCTAATCCGAATGCTGGTACATTTTGTCGCCGCGTTTTAATCGCTCATTTTGCAGTCCTGGTGGGGTTCAACGTCACTCACTTAAAAGAGAGACCAATAACTATAATGGAATAAAGGAACAACAGGAGGTGTGCTCAGATGGAAGAAACCATAGGACCCACAACACGACCAAGGTCCAGATTTGGACGAGCCGGAAAGGATACTACAATGAACAGATAAGGACATTAGGCCATTGAAAGTGTCACAAGACAATTTTAGCCTACAAAGCTGGCACAAGAAACACAGCTACACTTATATTCTAAAGCTCTTTTTCGAAAGAATGTCGAATGCTGAATTCAGAATCGACACCACAGCACTCGGGCACTACCATAAGCGCCCCGTGCCCATCTTCAGCAGCAAGCGAAGAGTTCCAATTCCGATGACATCAGTATCTGTCTGACTGTACATCCCTCTCGCCTTTCCCTTGAGTGTTGAGCGTCTGCCAGATTCCCTGGTAACTCCCCACAGCGCTATTAATTTCAGACTGTAATGATCGATTTGTGCCTCCGCACTGTTCACTCGTTCCCAAGGGGTCCTCACAACATTTAGTTTGTCTTACATCAATTCACCCCCAAGTGGTGCAGAACCGCCCAGTCTATCTGCCTGCTCATTTCCCAATACACCAGCATGTCCTGTAGAAAATACCCAAAAGACACAACCCAGGACCTCTGAAGCAATGCGTGCCACTCTGCACAAAGCGTGTCTGTCTCCACTTCGTGCCTGTCTCCACTTTTCTCAACATGCTCTGTGAGTCAGTTAAAATTATAACATGTATGTACAGATGATTCTCAAGCCAGGTGAAGGCTTCAGTGACTGCCTCCACCTCCATTCTCAAACTAGACGTTGTGATAGCATATGCCAAGTTTTGCTTCACTGAGCGACGTCCATTAGCTTTTGCTGTGAACCCCCATGCACTTCGTCTACCTCTCAACACAGAGCCATCTGTGTGCATAATCACATCAGCTGGGCGAAAATTGGCATTAGTCTTGTCGAACTTCTGTTTTCGTAACACCGGCTGGCCAGGCCCTGCATTCACGACCTAAAGTGATTTAATCCTACGTTAACCTGGTTCTTGCTCGGACACTTTGAATGGGGCCCCGGAACCCACACGCGGATGAACTGAATAAAAAATTGGCACTAAAGCACCAGGAACATGTTTTACTTTACGTACTAACTCGATGCTCTTCTATCTTTGGGTGTAGAGGTTTACCAGTGAGTTCGCCAGACTTGTCTATAAGCAGATTTTCTGTAACAACTTGTAATCGTGGTTTTAGGCAAACAAGTGACTGGCCTGTTGAGCCTTTCACTGTGGAGGGGCTGCATCTTTGCCGTCTCACTGCCTCCCGTCTGACTGATTCGTGGTAATCCACTACTTCCGGAGACACATTAAGCACTCAGCTTCAGCCATACCCTCATCCTTTTCCAGCCTGGCCTAGGACCGGTCTCAACTTGGAACATTTCAGTCCCAATCTTCAATGGTCAGCGCAGAGCCCCATTTCTAAAGGTACCAACAGCAGTCTGATTGTATGTCTGTGTGTATGGTTGTTTGTGTATGATAAGGCGCTTGTGTATACACATGTGTCTGTGTGTACGGGTGATTGTGTATGATAAGGCGCTTGTATATACACAGCTCTTAAGTATAGGTGTTTGTAATAATGAGTACTAGTGTATGTATTGTATGGTGGGGGTGGGTGGGTGGTGTTTGCATGGTCTTGAAGCTTGGCGACCGGTTCGAGTGCTGGAGGTCCCATGTTCAAGTTCCGATGAAGGCTGGAATTTTTTCACATGGACTTCTAGTAATTTCCTGGTCTCTGGGTAGTAAGATCGGACGCCCGTGTGTATTGGTTTTAAAAAAAATCCGTTGGCGGTTGGAAATCGAAAGAGAGTAGCCTAACACCACTGCTGGGGCAAAATTGTAAGTTAAAAATCTACTCACAGTATTTTAGGATCCTCGCCGGTGCCACAGAGTTCGTGCAATGCGCTGAAATTCTTCAGACAGGCTTGAGTCAGAAGTAGAACAAAGCACTTATGGTTTACTACCCTTGTGCCATGATGTTGAACCGTCGTCTAAACCTTAACTAGTGTGTGTATGTATATGTATTCAGGTGTGGGTATGTTTGGGTTTGTATGTATGAATGTGATGTATGCATGAGAATATGTATGTGGATATACCAGTCTGTGGGCGTTTGTGTGAATGTTTATCTGTGCAAGCATGCATGAAAGTGTATGTATGTGTGGATGCACATATGTGAATGGATGTGTGCTTTTGTATGTATGATGTGTATAAAGGTGATTGTGCATGTGTGTGTATGAGTTGGATTGCTTGTGTGTGAGCATGAGTGTGGATGCTTGTTGTGTCTGTATGAGCATGTATGTATTTGTATGAGAGTGTATGTATGAGTGTGTATGTGTATATATACATATGGGCATATAAAAGTGTATACATACACATATAGAGTGATTGTGTATACATTATTTCATTATGTATATATTTATATAAGTTTAACATGCATTATTGATAAAATGTAATTGTGGTCTGAAAGTTGAGTGCTTGGAATGGCCAAATGTAAGACAGGACTGTGTGCCCAATTTGTAACCCTTTGAAAAAAAAAGGTTTGTTTTTTCTGTCTTGCTTTACCTGTGAGTGTCAGCCAGATCCCCAGGTCACTCCCTGCTGCACCATTCTTTACAGACTATGATAATCTATTTCTGCTTCCACGCTGCTCACTCAGGGATTTTCTGTCCAGGACATTCAGGTGTGTGAGGTAACAAGCTGGCTGATAGCTTAGCTGGTACCAGAAAAGAGTGGCACCTGCAGACCAGCACAAAGATGAATACATAAATGCGGCCTTGGGTAGGAAACTGCACGAAGCGGGAGAGCTGGCAGGAGTTTCTTGCAGTCGAACCAAGATGAGAGCGATGAAGCAGAACCAGCCAGTCTGTCTATCTGTTAATATACTAACACACCCGCACATGCTGGAGATAATATCCAAACTACCCAGAACCCTGAAGCAATGATTACTAGTCTGAAGGTATCAGTTTGAACCTTTATCGAGGCAGATTTTCAGACAACTGATTTTGGCTTCGGGGTTGACCCAATCTAAAATAGGGACCAGGAAATTTCCTGTGAAGTAAAGGCAACTGTCTGCTGCCCACTGATCTAAAATATAAAGGATCTGGTCCCAAATACATCAAATGCCACTGTTGTGAAAAGGTCTATTACTTCACTACTTATGATGACTACTAACATCCCTTTCTTATTAGCGTTCACCAGCTGTAAACTTTAATGGAAAGTTCTGGTTATTCATCCATGTCTGGACGGTGGTCTTGTTCCAGAACGTGTCTTGTTTCAGAACGTGAGTTTTACATGCACATTCTTCCCCCCGTGTCAGTTCCCGGGACCCATTGTGGGGGCTTTCTTCGAAGTCAGAGTGCATCTGTCTGAGTGGTAAGGAACAACCAGCTGCACACAAATAAGCCAGTAAAAAGGGATGTACAGGCACAACATAGGTCCTGGCACAACGCCAAAGTCTAGATGGACAAAGAATCAGGACCTTGTGCTAGAGCTTACAGCTGGTGAATAAAGAAGAAAACATGCACATCCATTTTACATATCTGGCTTGTTTGTACGACTGTTGGTTCCTCATCTAATACAGAGATGCACTTGGACTTTAAATAAAAAATACCTAATTAGGTACCTCTGCCACACACTGTATGGGAAACAGAGGGTCTATTCTTTTTTTCCTCCCATAATGGGGCTCGGATCCCACATGAGGCACCAAGTGATAGATAACCAATACTCAAGGAAACTTCACATACATTCACATTTTTCACTATTTGTTTATTGTGAATACATACTACATAGGTCAGACTTTGACTCATTAACTGAACATATCTTTTAATATCACTAAACATGAATCTATACCAGTATTAGCAATAAAATCCAGCCAAAATACCAGCATACAGGAAATGCTGTAAATGGGGCATAAAATATAAATATCATCCTCATCAATCAGCAAGTCCTTTACAGAACGTCGCTCCCTTCACGGCACGCCTGAAAGTATCCCTTTCTCTAGCCAGCTCTCCAGCCCCATGTGCTTTCAATGCCAATGCATCTTCAATGTCTTGTATCCATCTTGACAGTGGTAGACCCCTGCCTCGCCTTCCACAAACTGCACCTTCCATCACTGTCTTTTCCAAGCAAATATGCAGGGTCTTTTTCTGGCAGTAAGCAACATCATGCAATACCTGTACCATTTTTTTACAACCGAGCAAGGATCAGGTTTACGTAGGATTCAAATCACTTTAGGTTGTGAGTGCAGGGCCTGGCCAGCTGATGTTGCAGAAACAGAAGTTCAACAAAAGATTCTCGCCCAGATGTTGTGATTAGCTATACAGATGACTCTGTGTTGGGGGGTAGACGAAGTGCATGGGGGTTTATCATCATCATCATGGGCCCTGCCAACTGACGTAGGCGCTCATGCGTCTCCACAGATCACCATCTCTCGTTGACAGGAACAGCTCTCTTGATGATATCCCTCCATGCCATTGTTTTAACCCATACAGCATTATCTTTCTTGGTCTGCATTTACCCCTTTTTCCACTTATCCTTCCAGTTGTCACGATGTTCTCCAGTGTCTCTCTTCTCATTATGTGGCCAAAAAACAGTGTTTGTCTCTTTCTTATTGTTGTATATAGAGATCTACTTTCATTAACCTCTTTCAGGTGCCCCAGCCATTTCAGTCTACTACCCTATGATGGCAGTGATCAATTGTGATTTAAATAGAAAATGAATTTTGCTGTCGCTTCTTGTTCTCCATTCCCTACTGTTTGCATCTTTGATAGGTCCAAAGATCCATTTCAAGTCTGTTTTTAAAAATGTGTAATTAGGCTTTATCTCTTGTATTTGTGCTTTAGGTTTCAAAGAGCCATATAAGACAACTTGTCTTATAGGTGTCTTACATTCTGTGATCTTAGTGTTACGAAATACAGCATTTGATTTTAGCGGATGTAGGAAACTTTATTTCTAGATTGTATTCTAAATAAAATAATGACATTTTGAAATAACATTAATATAATACAACTATAAAACACTAAAAGAAAAATACAGTGTCAAATAAACTGGACAACAGACAGGTTTTTACCAAGTAAACACCTGGTAGTCCTCCTTGAGACAGATGAAAGTCGTAAACTAATTAGGGAAATTAGACTCCAACTATTAAAGCTGTTCCGATATGTTATGATAAGGAATGTACTTGAGAACTTGGTAACCTCTTCTTCTTCAACTTCACGGACTGTAAACTCTGGCGGCAGTTCTTGTAGTTCGTCCACTCCTGGACTCAGTCTTCTTCCAGAACTTAAGTTTTGCGTGCACATCCGTTTGACATATCTGGCTTATTTGTGAGCAGATTGTTGATTTTTGTCTCTCAGGCATGTGCACTCTGATTTCGAAGAGCAAAAGAAAGGCATAGGAATAAATACTGGATGCCTTAACCATATGAATAGCGTGAGAAAAAACACATTGACCTGATCATTGTTTCTGGTGATCATGTGAGATGGCAAAAAAACATGTGCTTATCAGCATGACACATAATTATAATGAAAACAGCAGGTGTGGTCACAGTACCCATTGAGTGTTGTTCAGTCCGAAATACTCATAGCCCCCACATACTAGAATTTAATGTGGGTGCGGGGTACCTATTTTCTGCCAAGGACCATTTAGATATTGATAACCCCATTCTCTTGTCTATCTGGTGTGTGTTCTTATCACTCTTCTTGTGAAACTTGGTCAGCTTATTCGCATCAGGAGAAATGGCAAAATAGCTTTCCCATGTGATGTCTAAGAAGAATACTTGGCATTGCGTGGCAAGACAAAATCACAAACACTGGGCTCATGAAAGAGCCAGTATGAAAATAATTTTCTCAATGCTCGATCTCAGAAGGCTCAGATGGCTAAATTTGGATAATGGAAGACTGTAGAGTCCCTAAGGCAGAGGTTCTCAAACTGGGTGCCGCGGCAATAATCAAGAAAAGTCGGCTAAACATTGTGAAATTATTAAAGAAGGTATGCAGATACTTTAAAGTTAAAAGTTCAAGTTGTCTTCCTCACCGTGTCAAAGAGTTTATTGTTTGTATCACACTCAGCCGTGTTTCACACTGCATAAAATGCCAACCACTGCGCTAAGAATTGTCCTTGTATTTATCTCCATGCAACCGATATTCTAGAATTCGTTAAGGAGCAGTCTATAAGTAAAGTTATGGTTACATTGTCTCAGCAGACACCTGCGAATCTAAGCCATTCAAGTTGTTTTGCCTCAGTTCGCGGAAAGGCAACTCACGACCAACAGAAAATCTGAGAAAAACTAAGAAAATATTTTCCAAGATACCTTTCTTTGTTTGGTACGAACAGGCACCAGAAGGGCAATGCGTTCTGCAATAGAAGTGTTGCTGACAGCTGCTTGGTTCCATCTAAATTACAGAGACATCTGGAATGCAATTATTCTGATTTTGTACATAAAGGATAAGAAATCTTCAAACGCTGCACTTTATCTCTTCAGGCAGGGTCATCTATGAAAGAGAGAATTTCTAAAAATGAAAAGGATATAATGCAAAATTAATCCAAACAGTTTCATTCATTACATTAAAGACAACTGAACATTAAATTTGCACTTTTTCCCTTAAGTATTCAACCGCTTTAAGGGTAGGTGTGCAGAGATTTTTTTTATAATAGCCCGACAAGGGTTTCGCAGCGAAAAAAGTTTAAGAACCGCTGCCCTAAGAAAATCCTCTATGGTAAATTACAGATGCGTAGATGATGTCAAGGCCGGCCTCTACTACAATATAAAGATGTGAACAAGCGGGACATGGATGATACAGGCATTGAGGTATAATCGCGGGAACAAAAGGCCAAGGCTGACCCTGTTGTGTGGAAGGTGAAATGAGAAAGAGAATAGGAATGAAGGGGAATGAATGATCGCATAAATGTTGAGAGGTGCAACGTCCGAGAAGAAGCACAACACTAACTGCATGTGATAGCAACAACTGTTCTAAAATCTCACGCTCTTAACTGCGGAAAACTTTTCTCAACGCAGACGGATTTGCTAGTCACACTCGCCATTGCCATGGGCTGTGATTCTGAGGCCTCCTCACAGAACGATATAACACTAAGGTCTGGAAAGACAGAAATTTCCCTATAAAAAAACCTCCACTCTAGGGCCATACTTCTTCTGAATCTGCACTTGCCCTGCCCCTAAAAGGGAGTTTAACACACTGTGTTGTGGTTAACAGTTAAGCTGTGATATATCGCACCTGACTGAGGAGTTTGTTGTAATAAAGAAAAAACACAAAAATAAATACATTTCGAAAATGTGTTTTTACAAATCTTTATAAAAGGACCATTAAAATACTCAAATTTCATTTGACAATAAAAGCATAGAAAACAAGTATTCAGAGCTAGAAATTGAAAAACTTGTCCAGAAAATATTATTTTCTTACATGTTTTTAAAATGAACACATCGCATAATAATAAAACATCATGCCCCCAAAGAGGTTGGAGACGGAATCCCAGAACATGCCATTCTGCCAAACTCATGAGCAACCATAATACAATCAATCAAATAACACAAATGAAAATTTTTAGTCAATTTTACAAGATCATGATCACAAGTGAGTGAATGGGTGATGCAGCTCAAAAACCTTCATCAGCACTCCAAAAACCACCTAAAAAATGAAATTAACTAATTCAATACCAAGTAATTCATCACATGTTCGTTGGTAACTTCTGACATGATCTGCTTCTCTCATCTACTTGCATATCGTTCAGTCATGTCTTTAAACCACTTTATCACAACGATTACATTAACTAATTTTGTTCAAGGAGGTAACTTCTGCTTCTTCTTCATTCATCCGAGGACATATATGCGTTGTACCCGTTTATAACATGATTGCAATATCTGCGCCTTTTGGCCAACACATCTGACTTCAGTAAGCATTTATTGCCCCAGTTAGTTTCATCGGACACAATGGCCGGTCCAGAACAGCCATATAATTCTGGTCAGCCCTCAAGAAAAGAAAATGACCATTCTCTGCCATCCCAGTAGGCTTCAATATATGCAGAGCCAATACATGGTGCTCTGGTACTGGGCTCACCCAAGGAATCATCTCATCCTGCCCATGACGGCTTTACCTCACTTCCGTATACAGAACCTCTCACTTACGGTAGTGAACCATTTTCTCCTTGATAAATTATGTTACAATAGGAATGACGTCAGGTAATGAATATGAATTAGATATTTGAATTTAACGAGTACGAGCCGGGATGCACTGGAAAAATGTTGACCAAATGAAGAACGCGAAACCTGTGTGAAATGAAAAACATGAGAATTACCATGTGGGCGCAATTCGAATGTGGGCGACAGAAGATTATTTGATGCCTTAGAAAGATCTAGCGAAGGTAAAGTTGCTTTAAAGTTAACTTTCTGAAGACCAATCGCCACTTAAGTGGCTCCTGAATCCAATATATTTGGATGAATCACCACTTAAGTGGCTCCACCCATAGGCACTCTAATATTGTTTAATTTGCTGGAAAAAAAAATTTGTATGAATATATTTTGAAAAACTAGAATTAGCAAAATGGAGTCCTTTTGTCTTGAAAGTTGGGCGTGGCTTGTGGATAACTTTCTGATTTGTTTTAAATTATTTAGATGTTATACAATTTGCATGTGATTTTTCTATACCAAATGATAAGGTCTAGAACTGTTCATACTATGTTGTTAATGAATCTAAACCAGATAGTGACAATAGTCTTGATATTATGACAGATAATGCAAGTGACAACCTATTGGTGATAATATTGGTTAGGATGACGTTGAACAAAATATTTTAATCAGATCATCTCTGTTTCGATCAGCTGTTTTCCCAGTTTCGGTTGTTGTGAAATCTGACATGTCGTACAAAAATGGTCATAACATCCAAAGTATTTAAATTAATTGTTTCAAACAATTTTCGTCCTTGTCTTAAAAGTCTTTTAGTACCTTCTTTGAAAGCCTCCATTTCACCCGGGAACTTCAAATGAGTATGGGTAAGTACATTGTAGATTATTATTAACTGAAGTACTCTGCCCTGCTGCTGAGTGTAAGACAGGTGTAACTATGTGAAGCAACTGCACATAGCCGTCAGACGATTTAAACTGCAGGGTCGCGCGAATCCACAGCGTTCACCTACAGACCGATTGGGGTTATCTTCTTATAGTCCCTCAATGTATCGTCCAGACAGACTAGACTCCATGCATCCTTTTGTATAATATGAATTGATCATGTCCTATGCATGTGTATACAATTAAATAAATGTAGGAGAAACTGACAGACCGGTTTGACCTAGATCGCAATTCACCGCTAGTTTTTGACCAGCATCTGGAGATACCAAGAATAACGTAACTTCCGCCCTGGTCACTGTAAACACAGAATGGCTGTGTCAGTGGAGTAAATTTTGTGTCGTGTTTCTGATACTTCAGTGCTCTTCCTACTTAAGTATTCATGTATTCTTGGTTTGCCTGTGTGAATATAGGTACCCTATACTGGAAAAGAACTGATTGTTGGCACTCTTTTGGCTATCACTAAGGCAGAAGTATTCGGCAGAATAGAACTCTATCAATCTTTGCTGCTAAGAGACCCTGGAAAATGAATGCAGCCCTGTTGGGTCTGTACTAGCTTAACACTATCATCTGAGCATTTGACTAATGTTGCATTGTGAAGTGAGAGTGAACAGGATGAGTGCTGACCTCTCTGGAAGTGTAGCCAGAATCACAAAGCATATCATACCTTTGGCACACAACTGCATCTCATGTCAGTACCCATGACTGCCTGAGGCCAGTCTTTGTAGTGAAGCCACAGGAGGTGACGGTGTCACACTTGACATATGACAGTTTGTCATCATGCGCAGATGTCCCGAGTCCATGATCTGCTCTGCTGCCAAACCCAACCAGCGTGTTGCAAGTTGCTGTATTTATTGTTGACATTAGAAATGTATTAAGGGAACCTTTCCCTAGTTATAAACACGAACTATAAGTGCTGCTGCACATTTAATTGTAGTGCATAGTAGCTGAGACAATTCCATCACAAGAACTGATGCTTAACTTCTTGTCTAGCACTGATCCTGTTGAAGTCCGGCCTAAGAAGCGTGGAGAGGATCAGTCCATCTCAGATAAGTACATAGGGCTCCAACCGAATTGCAGCCACCCAGGACACCTGTGCCCACTTTTAACCACGTCACAAGGTCTTGCCGTGATGAGTTGTAAAGTGTTGATGGCAGCCCAGGAGTCCTTCTGTTACAGTTCAGCTCTTTATTTCAGTGGTGTTATTTGATCTGTCATCTTCATTTATTTTCCTTTGAGAGTCTTTACTTATGTTGTACCTATTACATTATGTATTATTATTCTGGATTCAGATTAGTCAGTGTCCACTCGTTTCCAGTTCTTTTAGGTTAGATTGTTTGTGAGTGTGGTGTTGTTTTGGTCAGATTTCAGTTCTACGTTATATTTTGACCACGATAGGCTTGCCATCCTGTCTGGTGGTTTCTAAGTGGTAAGGAAGTCATGCAAAGTTGTGTCCAGGAATATTTGTTATTGCAGTGAGAATCATGATTTGAGTTGCCTCACCCCTGAAGTGATGTTGGATGGTCGTTGGAGCTATGGAGTACCTTCTAGACCAATGCGAGCCACCATCTAACATCAAGTCACTTCAGAGTGTCCTTGATTACCAGGGGAAACCCTAAAAAGACATGCGACAGACGAGCCACATGACAAAGTCACACATCGAGAAGGTGTAGTTTACAAAAAAAATCTTGATTCAGTGTACTGATTTTGTGCTCTGGCAAATACTTTCTAGCTAAGCCACCCATTCTGTCACCTGTGATTTATGTTATTGTAAAGCCGAGCTGATCTACTTTCCACTTTCTCTGAATGATATTGTTAGCCCGACTGCAGCTCAACACATTCTAATTGAAACATAAAAGCAAGCTAGTCTAAATTCCATCTCAGACATAATATACCTAATCATTAATTCAATGTCTTAAAAAGAAAACTACCACCAACTTACAGAGGATTCAAACCCAAATGCCCCGCATGGGAGCCCAGTATTCTGGCAACTTGGCCAGCCACTGCTCACAAAGTAACATTCTTCTTAGCGCTCACGACCTATAAACTCCGGTAGAAAGTTCTGGTTGTTCGTCTACGTCTGGACTTGTGGTTCCTTGCCTCTCAGGCAGATGTACTCCGACTTCAAAGGAAACTCCCTAATTAGCAGACTTGCACAACTCGCTTGTTAAGGAGGCAGTCGGTCTATTCTCCTACCTCTACCCCATCAGAATGGGGGCCCCTGGAACCAATATAGATTATTATTAATACAATAAGAAGAAAATCTTCTTAAACTTGGGGTTAACTCTTGTTGGCAGCTCTCCAACATAGCATAGTAAGTACCATTATTCTATCATACAAAACAAATGCACTAAACCAGGGCAATCAAGGGCTGAAAGTTGTAACCTTACACTTAGAATGATTACTGAACAAGCAAAACATATTCTAGCTTGTCGATAAATGCAAAAAACAACAATTTTTAAACCAAAAATGTTTAAAGAACATTCAATAAATAAATGCAAAAAAATAAATACAAGCACACAACATGTCTGCCTGTATTACCCCTAGAGTATTTTTCTATTACATGCAATGTCCTGTGCATAAGTCACAGAGTGGAAAAACACGTCTTCTTCTTCATGTTCACTGACTGAAAGTTATGATTCTTCATCCTCTTCTAGACTATGGTTCTGTTTTACGTGCACAGCCGTCATATTAGATCTGGCACATTTTAATGCAGACAGCTGGTTCCTCGCCTAAGACAGCTGCACTCTCAATTTGAAGGAGACACCTCTAATTAGTCGCCTTTTATGCCATACTTGTCAGGGGGCAGTGGGTCTATTCTACTGTAATTGCCCCAACTGTGCAGGCTGCTTGCCTCATCTGTTATAAGTAAAAGTAAAGACCCTTTTCCAACTCTTCAGGCATATCAGGCTAGACATATATTTTAACATGCCAATTGACACTTAGTGGGTGACTGGGTCAGCATCACACCGGCCACCTTTACTTTCCAGGACCTTAATTGATACCCACTCTAGGTTGGGTTAACCTGGAAGCCGAGATCGGTTATAATAATTACTTTAAATTTCACTGACATCTGAGGGGTAGGTTCCTGTGCTACATCTGCGGTGAGGAGGAGGAAACAGGAAAATAAGTGACCCACCACCTCCACTAAAAAAAAAATTGTTGCAAAAGGGGACCAATTAAGGTTATGCTGAAATGCAATTGCAGCCTGTGTGTTAACGGGCCCTCTGAGGAAAACTGCCCCTTACCAGGCATCCTGTAAGAGGCGACTAAGGGAAGGGTTGGGTACCTCATCCCATAAAAATAACAGCAACACAAAAACAAACTACCTTGAAAAAAAAAAAAAACAGCCTAAGGTACAATGGTCAGAAGAAAACATCTGTTAGACTGAAAGGCGCTGATATTGTAGCCTAGCTGTAAACCACAACACAACATTCAAAAGCTTTGTTAAGGCTGAATGCAAAGAAAAAAAAGGGAAGACCGCCTGACAAAAAATAATCTGGCTTTTCAATGTGACAATAACTTAAGATTATAGTTTTACATCTACCCAGTCTATCACAATAACTTCATTACATCAATCCAATTTCTCATAATTAATTTATTACTTTACATCAATTCAATCTGTCATAATAATGAATGTATCACTTTACAATAACCAAATTTGTTATAATAATAATTGTAATTGTATCCCCCAACACATTTTCTACTTTAGCACAGTAAATTTTCAAGTTTAACAGCTAGATTATTCCAAATAACTTTATCTGACATGTTTTCAGAGTAAATCTTTGGTTATGAGCCTGGATGGATACTTATGTTGGCCAGAAACAAATTCTAATTGTGTAATCACTTGGTGCCTTTTGACTCAACACATCTGATTTCAACAAACACAACTGCTTGCTTTTTTGACATGCTTGCTAAGGGGAAGGTGGGACTATTCCCTCTTCCCCTAAAATGGGTTCCCTCTAGACCCAAAATGGAGAATTAGTAACCTAGTGCATTAAACAATAAAACTTTTGGCTTCCATCTTGCATACAAAACAGAACTAATATTTCATGTTTTTAAAATGTGCCACGGTCGCAGAAGTACAGAAAAACAACCTTCTGAAAAATATGCTACTAAAACATACACAAAAGAATTGTTAAAAGATCATTTCAAAGCCATTATAGTATCAATTGCACAAACAATGTCATAAAAAAAAAAAAAAACTAAAGTGCCACAACAAACTTAATATTAAAATACTGCACTGAACAGCAAAGAAATGCACAATGTGCAAAACATATTTCAAAAACTCTTGCCATTTCATGGTAATAAAGGACCCTTGGCATAACTTCTTCTTTTTCTTCTTTGCATCCAGCCAGCGAAAAATTCTAGATGCTCATCCACTTCTGGACTTCCAGAACCCGAGTTCTGCATGCTTATCTGTTTTACAGATCTAGATTATCTGTATACAGACTGCTGATTCATCACCTCTAAGGCAAATGCTCTACATTTTCAAAGGAAACATCCTCTTTAGTAGACTTTTACTTCATGCCTTGTTACGGGGCAATGGGTCTATAATTGTTTCCCCGCCATAATGGGGCCCTGGAACCCACTTAGGGAGTATTGGGTATATGATGCTAGACTCATATTTCTGTAGACCAATCAGCGCTTCATGGGTGATGTGGGTCAACATCCCAGCAGCCATGTTATTTCCCATAATTGTATCTGGTACCCATTTTAGGCTGGGTCGACATGGAAGCCAGGGTCATTTTTGAAACACATCCGACTCAATTCGGAACTGAACCCAGAACCTTCAATAAGGTATGTCAGCACCTAGCCACTACACCTCCCTTTAGCTAATAACTTTTGTTAAAACACAGTGAATCTGCAGGTTGTAATAAATAACACAAAACAGGTGACTTCCACCTGTGTTATAAATGAGTGATTTATATTGGTTTTTTTCCCATCAGTTGTCATAATTCAATTGTTTATTATCAAAGCTGCCAAAACTTTTCCCACTAATTCATAGGAATGTTTGGCAACAATTAGAACAAACTGTATTTAGCAAAACGGTTCACAATAATTTAAATAGTTAAAAACTGTGGCACACTTTGTTCTTTCTAGTTTTTTTCTTACTTATTGCATTTTACTACAAAGTAAGTATTCACACTGCATTTTTCTTACACTTTATTAGAACACATTTAGTCAAAACAAATGTTTTTTCCTGTAATAATTATTTTCATACTCACTGATTTTAGTGATTAAAAAGTACTTTATAAAATACTCAATTTCATTACAAACTTTATCCACAACATTCGGTCTGGCAACAACTTTTTAATACTGAAACCTGGCAAAAACTTGCATACTGAAGTTAGAGGCACCAACTTTTCTACTGTATTTAAATTAAAAAAAAAAAAAAACATCATACACTATTAAAGCTATCAAATAACATTTTAAAATACAATTCTAAGTCTGAACAAAATATTTGTGTTTTGTAGCAGCAATTAAAATTGCCATATACTGTGTTTCCCCAAACTTAAGCCCAAAGACAAGATCGCCAGCTAGAATGTGAGACTTGTTGCAGAATTTTAGGAAAGCATTATTACTGGACAATGGAGCCAATGGTTCTACAGAGAAAACTGAGTCGTAAGAAATTCATCCTAGAATTTGGGAACTGGAGAGATATGACGATGTCCTAAAAGAAGATGAAATTACTATTTGAATAAACGTACAATTTCGCACATGAACAAATGTAGATTTTGTGTGTGAAAAAACCATAAGACATCCCCTGAAAAAAGCGCCAGTGTGTTTTTTAAAGCAAAAAATGAATAGGATCTGGCCTGATTTTTGAAGGAAACACAGTATTTAATTCACAAAAATATTTTGAGCACATTAAGCTTAATAGTAAGTTTTTTTTAGAGCAATATTGAGGTTTAGCAACAACTTTTCATACAACATTTCAGTCTAAGAACACATTTTCATACATTTAGCCAATCTTTTAAACATTTGTCTAATACAAACCTTTCATACAACATTTAATCCAGCAATAAAACTTTATACATCATTCAAGTCTAGTAAATTCAGTACAGCAACCACCCTTGTCACAAGATTCAGCCTAATAACAACCTGTTATACAAGATTCAACCTAGAAACCACCTTTCATACAATATTCAATCTACATTAAACATTTATATATCATTCAAGTCTACAATAAAATTTTATACATCACTTGTCTAAGAACATGTTCATCATTTCCAGCACACTAAAAGCTTTAATAAACACAGGAATGAGATGTCTACAGGAGTGACAAGAAAAGATTAGATCAGGAATGAGGTCATAAGAGCACAGAACCAATTCTAAATTACATACAAAGACAGCAAATCAAATAGTTTGCCCACTCAGAGAGAATGCCTTGTGACATCACACGACACAAAGAGCATGAGGTATACCAAGAACAAGATGGAAAGATAACAAAAGAAAAAAAAAAAAAACTTAGCAAATGTGTCTATGGTCACGGTGGCCGGAAGAGCAAGAACCTTTTACCGCCAAAGACACCTGATGCAGTAGAAGAGGAAGTGAAGAAGACATATAGCTTTTCATACAAAATTCGGCCTAGCGACAACCTGTGATACAAAATTCAGCCTAGACAACCTGTGATACAAAATTCAGCCTAGCGACAAACTTTGATACAAAATTCAGCCTAGCGACAACCCGTGATACAAAATTCAGCCTGGCGACAACCTGTAATACAAAATTCAGCCTGGCGACCCTTGTTACAAAATTCAGCCTAGAAAACACCATTCTAACAAGATTCAGGCTAGCATAAGTCACGCAAGATTCAGTTAGCAACAACCTTTCATACATTTAGCATAGGAAAAATCTTTCATACAAAGATCAAATTCAAAAGGATTCAGCCTAGCAAGACCCTTTCATACAAGATGCCTAAAAACAACATTACATACAAGATTAAGCCTAAAAACAACCTTTCATACAAGATTCAGCCTAAAAACAACCTTTCATACAAGATTAAGATTTGCATCAGTATAAAAGTCAGCACATCCATCTTCCCCTTCTGATAATTACATTCTATCATGTCTTTTTCTAAATTTCATTTTCAAAAGTTGTTTATTTTAAATCTTAAAATGTATTATCTATCTTCTTTGCTTTTTTTTCTTGTTCTATGTTGCACTATTCCACATGCTAGAAAAAAACAGCTACAAAATTAAATCGCTGTTTGATGAGACATTCCAGATAAAACCCTTTGGACTGTTGCAGGGCGATGGGCGGGCAACAGAGGAGAATGGATTCTCATTGACCTTGAATTTCGTCAAATAGTGTTCCAATGAGTTCAAGGATGAATTTCGCAGCAAGCCAAACACGTTCACCACCTTCAGTTTTGGAAGCTCTATGAGATTCCTAAAAAAATAGAAAGAAATAATTTTTCAAAGATTAAAACAACAAAGAAATATGGGAAAAAAACAGAAATAAAATATCTACGATGAATCTCAAATGTTATCAGAAGAGATATGATGAGAAATGATAATATCAGAAAACAAGTGGGAGCAAAACTGGTGGTACTTCTACTTCGCGTTCAACAGCTGTAAACTTTGGCGGAAAGTTCTGGTTGTTTGTCCATTTCTGGACTCTAGTCCTGCTCTAGAACTTGAGTGTTGCATGCACACTGGTTTTACAGATCTGACTCATGTGTATGCATACTGTTTGTTCCTTGCCACTCAGACAGATGCACTCCGACTTCGAAGGAAGCTCCCATTTAGTCGACTCTTATGACATACTTCAGGGTAGGCAGTGGGTGTATTCTTGTTTCCTCACACTGGGGCCCTAGAATTATCCTGGGGAAGAACTGGTACTAAACTACAATAAAAGACAATAGGTCAAATGGTTTGACCATATGTCAAGACTGCCAGAGGACAGTGCACCACAGACAGCCTTGCCATTCAGATACAATGAAAGCACAGACAGAGGTTACCTATGAAAGCGATAGATAGATGGAATATTTGAGGCAGTGGATACAAGCATCTATGTAGAACACATCAAGGATCTCACCAGAGGCCTGTTTGAAACCTGACAGAACAGAAAAGGACCCTTCTCCACATGTTCAGGCAAAATGGGCATATAGGGCTAGACCTATACTTTACAGACCAATCAGCATTCGGTGGGTGATGTGGTCAACAGCCGCCTTTACTTCCCAGGACTATATCTGGTATATATTTAAGGCTGGGCTGACCGGGGAGAAAAGGTAATTTTTGAAAAATGTTTGTTTCCATCAGGAAATGAATCCACAAACTTCCGATTTGTAGGCAAGCATCTAGCCGCTACACCAGGGTAGACCCTGAAGACAGAAGAGGGACTAGGGTAAAAAGTAAGATAATATCAACTATTACCAGTTTTGGACAGTTTATGAAATGTTTGGTCAAGAAAAAGTCTGAAAAGTGAAATAATATATGTAGACTGAATTAAAATAAACAAGCTAGCTACTGTAAAGCATGATAAAGTATCACCCTTATCACAGAATAAATATGTGCCTGTGGCACATCGGGACATATGGTGCTAAACATTTTTTTTGGGTTAAAAACTAGCTACCGTAAAGCATGATGAAGTATCACCCTTATCACAGAATAAATATGTGCCTGTGGCACATCGGGACATATGGTGCTTAACATTTTTGGGGGTTAAAAACTAGCTACCGTAAAGCATGATGAAGCATCACCCTGAGTAGATATCATGCGCCTGTGGCACATTGGGACACATGGTGCTAAATATGTTTTTGTAATAGAACAATCAGCACCCAACTGGTGATATGGTTGTTGTTATCGATCCAGCGGCGCATGAGCTTTCGCCCTTTGGCCCAATGCCATGTAGTGGAATTTGCATGTTTTCACAAGCTGTTCTTTTGCTGTCTGGAGAGTTGTCGCTGTAGGTGGTTGTAATATAGCAATATATGGTATGTGATATGGTAAACAACATGCTGGCTGCCTTTATTTCCCAGGCTGGGTAAACCTAGTAGTCAAAGTCTGACTCGATGCAGATTCCAACAATAGAACCTCGGCCTGGCAGGCAAGCATCTAGCCACCACACTATTGCAGCTTCTAGATATCCTTCTCTCATAGAAAATCATTCTTCTCTCAAAATGACAACCCACCTCTATGAAACATCCATCTCTAGTAACCTAATATAAACAAGCAGACTACAAAAAGCATGTAAAAGAAGCACCCACCATTACTGAAAACAGAAGCACCCACCATTACTGAAAACAGAAGCACCCACCATTACTGAAAACAGAAGCACCCGCCATTACTGAAAACAGAAGCACCCGCCATTACTGAAAACAGAAGCACCCACCATTACTGAAAACAGAAGCACCCGCCATTACTGAAAACAGAAGCACCCGCCATTACAGGAACTGTATTAATGGGTCGCGGCATTAGGAAGGTTGAGAGCCACTGATCTAGAATATCTGACTCTACGAAACGCAATTCTCTAGCACTGCCGCTATGTGGCTTTAGAATGCTTTCCTGTTAACCAAATACCCCAGACTCACAAGAAAGCGGAATGACTGATGTTGTAACACCGACTGAGTGAAACTTTGTGAAGCTCCTTCAGCTTGCTTCCAATGTGATCCGTGGCAATACCGCTGATTTCTGTTGAGTCGCTGAGGTCCAGTTCTTGAAGACATGGGCATCTGACACACAATGCTGCCACATCTAAAAAAAAAAAATCCAATTAATATCAGACTTTGCAACCACAAGGTCTCCGCAATTTATGACTTTGATCTGTTCTGATTAACAGGCCGTAAGTCACATTTATATTTTTCAACACAATTGTCATTCAATCAGGTTATAAAACATATACATAAAAAATATTATTATCATCATTATGTGCCTTACCAGTTGGCATAAGTGTTCATGCATCTAAATAGATCTTGGTCTTTGTTGTTCTGGATCAGTTCTACTAATGATTTTCCTCAATGCCACTGTCTTAAGCCATCCACCATCATTTCTCTTCTACCAGTGATCTTTTCTGTCATCACAATATTTTCCAGTGCTCCTTTTCTCATCACATTACCAAAGAGCTTTGTTCGTCTCCTTCTCATTGTTGTAGATAATGTTCTACATTCATTTGCCATTTCCAGGCATTAAAAACATTAAAAATTCAATTTAAATATGCACAATTTTTATATATTATTTGAAAGGTACATATATACTCTTTTGCATCAATTCTAGGAACTGTTTGACCCTACCAAGGCAATTATTTGTATTCATTTACAGTAGAGTCTGGATAAGAAGAAGTCGCAGGGACCTAAGAAAATGCTTCCACTTATTCAGACAGCACACACAATAGAGAAAATTGACAGGATTAAGCAGGTCATGTCAACTTAACCGAAATTTGACTTAAGTGGACTCGACTGTACAATGTAAAAAAAAACTTTTTTTGGGTGTGTTCGTAAGTGTGGATGGTCATTAAGTACAGGAGAAGACACATATACGAACAGTTTGTAATGATTCCCCCAGGGAATACCAGGTTTGAGGTTTTTTCTTAAGTTTCCATGATAAAAGGGGTTAACATACAGGCATAAATGATGCACCCATATGTAAAAATAACACACAATAATTTACCTTTGTTGCTAATCTTCTCTCTATTGCCACTGATGTCAAGACTCAGCAGCTGGCGGGGCAAGACTTTAATCACAGACTTGAGATCATCCTGAGACATGCATGTCCATGCTATGTTCAAATGAATTAGACTGGAAAAAGAAGATAACTGTTAGTGCCTACAGCTTTATGAAAATGTCAGTATGGAGGGAGAGGCAGAGGGAGACGATGCTGGATAGTTTGACATAATGGTATGTAGGACCGTCTGCATCAGACTGACTGACAGTACATGAAACAGAAGGTTGTGGATAGACATGACTATTAATTAATGCCACACAACATGCACTTTAAGATTCAGGTAAAATAAAACAAAGCAGCAAAAGTTTGAAACACTATCAATATCAAATGTGGGTTAGAGATACTGGAAAAGTACTGGGTGTGAATCTTGTTTAGAAAAAAAAAAAAAAAAAAGAAAGAAAAAAATGTCTTCTTCTTATGCCCCTTATCCCCTCGCAGAGCACACACCTTTGACCAACTCAGTCTAAGTCGTTCTAGCTTTTGTGAACACATGCAGCTAACCCCAGGTTCTCCTCATATTTATAAATTCACTCTTTAGATTCCTTCTTCATTTGTTTTTGGTGTCTGCCCTTACTTCTATGCTAATTTTATGTAAAGACAATCAAGCTATATTGTTGTTCTCAGGTTTTCTCAACAAGTATCCTATCCAACACATATATATCCAGTCATCTCCTTGCGAGATGCAATTTTTCGTTATCTTGAAGCCCCACCCTGGCTCTTGACAGGGCCATAAATATAGCCTCATGGCTAAACGCAGTTTCTGGGACCTCTACGTGGTGATCCTCATCCCCATGGTGGCACTTTGTGTCATCGGGTGTTTATCGCTTGTGTGATGTCCTAGTGGGGTAAAATGTACTACTAGTACTACCTATCCAACATTACTATCCCCTCTTCACTCATTGGAATTTGTTTAGTTTCACATTCATGATTCTATTATACCACTGAGTTCCCTCTCTTCTGCGCGAACACCAGTTAATAAAGGTTTATAGATTATTAGCAACTGTTTCAGGTGCTTTCCATGTTTCAGCCCCATACAACAGTACTGATTTGACATTAACGCTAAATATTTCATTCTTCTTCTTTATATCCATCTTTTTTTTTTACCTTCTGGAACACAGGACCTCCACCGACTCATGCCAAGCCCCAGCATTGTTTGGTCAACTGCTCTAGCCGATTGCACTATAAAATAGCCTGAAGGTATGGAAAAAAAACTCCTTCACTAAACTTGCTCTAGCACATTCTGTGTCCCCACATTATCTGTCAACCTGCAATTCACATCTTGTGTTGTTTAATTACTCTTTATTTCTGCACCATGTGAGTTAGAAAGAAATGAAATCTTTACACTAAAGTAAAACCTTGCTAACACAAAGTTGCTTAAGGGTGAGTATGTAGAAAATGGTCCCAGCAAGATGTGTATACTCAATTAACTTACTATGCAAATTATTTTTACTTAAACTCTTGATTATTCATTTTTCTTTTAAATGCATGTCAATGTTTTACTTTATTTTCAGATTTTCTTGACACGTGTCAACTAGTGCTGATGTCTTTTACTCACCTGATTAACGGTATAAGAGGAAATATGATGATGATGACGACGATGGATGCAATTAGTGTAAACACTCCTGACTCACCTAGTACAGTTCTCAAATATATAGCCAAGACCTTTGGAGGTTACCCCTTCGCACATACACAGGTTGAGCGTCTCCAGGTTAGGGCTGCTGAATGCCAGGTTTCTGATACATTGAGAGAAGTATGGAAATAAGTAGAAATAGAAGATGAAAACAGATGTCATAGTATGACAAAAACAAAAAACAACTGACAAAGGGGCTAATATAGCCTAATGATTAAATGGGGTTTCTGGGACCCGTGCCTAGGTAATTCTCATCTGAATGGAGGCAATTTGTGTCATTGGATGTTTATCACTCGTTGTGCGGTCCTGGTGGGTTAAAGATCAGTCAGGCAATCGTGCCTGCAGTTCACAAACGATCAGTTTAAATGACCAAATGCAATAACAGAAACTGCAAAAAAGCCTGGCTGCCAAAAATCATATGAAATTCTCCTTTCTTTATTGATTTCCAGGTTACAGCTGGTAAAATTCTAGGATTTTCATAGGATTTCATTTTAAAATTTAAGTTTCTTTCAAGGTCTTGAAAGGGAGTTGTGGTACCAGGATTTTTCCAGGTTTGAAGGTCCACTATGAACCCTGTTTCATGAATACCAGATGAGCGTGCTGGCTGGCACTGGAACTTTTTGAACTGGTTATATCTCTATAGACCGCTGCGGATGTGAAGTTTCAACAGCAGCCTTGCATACCCAACTGAGTATTTAGCCTGAAGGAAGGATAGACAGCTCCAAACCACAGTCCCCACATAGAGGGCACTTTGTACCAGCTCAGAAGGAAAGTCCCTATTCCAGCTTCAAAAGCAAGCATTTTGTAGGGTGATCAAAAGTTCTAAATATAATGAGATTTCAGATTAGGAGTTAATCTTTTCACCCCAAGGATGCTGAAAATAAAATTAAAAAGTGATGAACCTGTAGGAATTCCTAGAAAAATTATTTAAATAAGAACCATTTTACACCGGTCACTAATAAAAAATAGAATGAAGCATTAAATGGAATAAATTCACTGGGAATAAAACACAATTTGTATCGGGTGACTTGTGCCGTGAACTTGATCATTAAGGCTTATGGGCAAATTTGACTCAACTTAGTTTTAAAAAAGCCATTGGGGTTATAGAACACCCCCCCCCCCTTTTTTTTTCACATCCGGGCCTCCCAAACACAAATAACAGATGGCATTTCACTACGTTTTACATAAACGGATCACTGCAGAAATGGCCACACAGTGGCATTTATGGGGCTGTGTCATCAGCAGAAATGACAAGATTTAGCCTCCTCGGGGTGAAACAGTTAAAACTCACTCTTCTGGAACAGAAGTTCCAAATGAGCTAAGACCCACTGACTCTTTCTGAAGGTCTGCCACGGATCCCAAAATGTTAAAATTATAGTAAAGAATTCATTTTAATTTAAACAGTACTAATATAGCTAAAAGGATTGCACCCTAAAGACGAACATTTCTTGTGTGTAAATCTGGTAATCTGAGTTTCAGCTTCATAGCAAATGGGTCCCCCATAGTTGCTCCGCTCCTGTGCCAATAAAAACACACAGAATGTTTATCACTGTCCCTTGTGGAAAGATTGACACACTGTTGTCTTAGCATATGCACTAGCATACACACGCATTAAAAGCATACGGTAGCCATCCGAAGTGCTAACACAAACAGTTTGACATTAGAAATGCAGTTCATCATGGATGGTAGCAGAAGTCACCAACAGATCAGCAGTTGCAAACGCGACCAATTTTGTGTAAATGATACTATGGACTCCTTACAACATAAATTTGAGAGGACAGCAATGATAAAGCAACACTTACAGAAGCAGCTGCTCAGAGACCGGAATGTTCTCCAGACTTATCTTGCACAGTTTAGGGCAGAACTGGAGCATGGACTCCAGAAGGCTTGTCCTTACATTGGCCATGCTCATGTCCAGCAGACGCAGCTGGTACATTCTGTGAATAGTGATACCATTTTCAGTTTCAAATGATGCAGTAAAGTAAGCTATTCTAAAAATAAAAACACTCAGCCCCATGTTCTAGAGTTCCATTTGTGATAAAACAAAACAAGACCCACTGCCCCTAAATGTGCATGTTGACTACGAGGGGCTTCTGATGAAACAAGACAAGACCCACTGCCCCTAAATGTGCATGTTGACTACGAGGGGCTTCTGATGAAACAAGACAAGACCCACTGCCCCTAAATGTGCATGTTGACTACGAGGGGCTTCTGATGAAACAAAACAAGACCCACTGCCCTGAATGTGCATGTTGACTACGAGGGGCTTCTGATGAAAATATCAAAAGTGTGTAATAAATTAACTAATAATAAACATGCCACTGTCTTGTAAAATGTCAATAGTGTTGTTAAGGATGTCAATAGTGTTAAGCACATGACATCCTGCCACCCCATTTCTGAAAGAAAAGTGGTTGAGCCTCATTATGTAATATTTACAAAGACAATCTTTGCAGCGAACTTCCCCTGTCGAATCACAATTTGTTAATAAAACTATCAGAGCTAGGTGGTACTCGGTTTCTTCTTCTTCATCATTCGGCCAAGTGATGTAAGGCACTGTGCCTGTTTACAGCATATCTGCAATATATGTGCTTTTTGGCTGACAGATTTATTTTCATTAGGCCTTTGTTTGCCATTGAGATCAACGGAGCAGCCCACAGGTCCGGATCTTAATGACCCCACAAACTGGCATAATCTTCTTTAGCACATTAGACACTTTTAATGTTGTTGCATAGGGACACTTAGCACGACAGTATAAGAAAAGCATACATCAAGCATGGCTTTCCCCACTGGTCCGGACACTCTGACAAGTGGCATCAATGGTAACAGGCATTTGAAACTTTCTGCCAAACAGTAGGACATTAGACAGTCGGACGGACATCCATCCCAACACTGAGATGCGTGGGGCCAATGGTAGCGGACATCTGAAGCTCGCCTGTCACACAGTGAGATATTTGATGGTCGGCCATCATAAACTTTTTGGTTATTCCACAGGACCAAACCATGAGATACCGCTCGCAGGAGATACTGGTCTAAGCTGCGAACAAATCTCCTGGTCTTGGGCTGAGTCTCAACAGTTCGCAGTGAGGTGGCTACTCTGCTGATTATGATGCAGTGTCACCTGTCTGATGGTTGTCTGAGGCTTATCAGCAATTTAGTAGGACTTTCGAACCACAGACATTTGAACTGAGGTATGTCATATAGTACGATATTCAGCCAGGGTGCTTTACTCATTTTCCAAACGAGTTTTTAATTAACATTATCATCCAAGGAAATAAGGAGAGCAAAAGGATTTCTGGACTCTGCATATCTAGATCTGCTGCCAGCTCGGATATGAGACATTATCTGTAGTGCACAACAATGACATGTGATAGGAGTCTTGCATAAGGGTCCATAAATCTAGCAGAGAGCCTGCTGGTACCTAGGATGAGGTATAGAGTATCTCATTATACACCTTAACTTTCCCTCACGCCTGTGACCAAAGTCCCTGTGCTACGTACTCACTGCTTCAAATAAACGAATCCACCAGTAAACACCTCTGTCTTAGTTGTGACAAAATTATCATCACGTGTCATGTAACATTTTTCAATTCATTCACACTGTCTCTCATACTCTCAGTTGCTCATTTATTTCTATTCTGCGTATTGCCCTTTCTTCCTCACTTTTTCTTCGCATTCACTGGTTGTAAACTCTGGCAGAAATGTATGGATATTCGTCCACCTCTAGACTTAAATCTTGTTCTAGAACCTAAGTGTTGCGTTCACATCCATTTTACACATTTGACTTATTAGTATGCAAACTGAAGGTTAGGGCCGCATTAGCGCAGTCGATAGGAGGTCGCTACAGTTTCTTATCAGCTTTCTGTACTGGTGGCAGAGCACTTATGGTTTATAACAATGTGCAATGATGTTGGTTCACATCTCCCCGACTTCTAAGCTGTTTCCTTGCCTCAGGCAGATGAACACAGACTTCGAAAGGAAACCCCCAGTTGGTTGACTCTTACAACATGCCTGTTGGGGAGGCGGTGGGTCTATTCTTGTTTTCCCCACAGGGGGCCCCGGAACCCACACAGGGATCTCTTTCACTGTTTCTTGGTTTTATTGCTTCTCCATTTCTTGTGGATATTCTGTTCAGGATGGACTTATGAGGGAAGAACACGCATACTTTTTGGGCTACAATGTGATAGCTACAGGAACACTTATACAAGGGAGAGACATTTGAACCTAAATTTGTCATTTAGTAGGAACTCCACCAGCAGGCTTCACTAATGTTCCCGATCCACCAACTCTAAATTCTTCTGCCAGTTTGGATCAGGCCGTTATCCATGGTGAATGATGAGGTTGTGTGGCAGGAGTCTTGCAAGAGGATCACTCAAACCAGTACAGTGCATGTTAGTGCCAGAGATGAGGTACAGAGTATGTCCTTATACACATCACAACATCCTCAACTTTCCCATACTCCTGTGACCGAATCAACACACCACTTTTATTTTTTTTTTGTCTTTCACATGCCATAAACAATATAATAATGTCCCTACCTGTCTTCTGAAAGGGGAGATCGACTCGGATCTGGTGTCCCATGCACTGTGCTAGAGAAATTCCCAAGTATCTACAACCGAAATATTTTCAATTATTTCAACAGCCTGAATGCTTCACAAATTACCATAAGCTCTCATGATACAATTTTGATTACAGAAGTAATGCAGGTCAGTATCAATTGGTGACTATTTTAAACACAGTCAATACCAAATGATGACTATTTTAAACAGTCAATACCAAATGATGACTATTTTAAACACAGTCAATACCAAATGATGACTATTTTAAACACAGTCAATACCAAATGATGACTATTTTAAACACATTCAATACCAAATGATGACTATTTTAAACACAGTCAATTCCAAATGATGACTTTTTTAACACAGTCAATACCAAATGATGACTATTTTAAACACAGTCAATACCAAATGATGACTATTTTAAACACAGTCAATACCAAATGATGACTAATTTAAACACAGTCAATACCAAATGATGACTATTTTAAACGCAGTAAGTACCAAATGGTGACTATATTTTAAACAAAATCAGTACAAAACGGAGACTAAATTTTACAGTCAGTACCAAACGGTGACTAAATTTTAAACAGTCAGTACCAAATGGTGACTATATTTTAAACAGTCAGTACCAAATGTTGACTATATTTTAAACAGTCAGTACCAAATGTTGACTATTTTAAACAGTCAGTACCAGATGGTGACTTTATTTTAAACATAGTCAGTACCAAATGGTGACTATATTTTGAACATAGTACAAAATGGTGACTATATTTTAAACATAGCCAGTACGAAATGGTTACTATACTTAAAGAGTCAAATAGCCATCATTAAATGTCAAAATGGTTTGGAGACAACGGTAATGGAAGGCAGTTTCTGCAAGAAAAGGCGGGTATCACAAGCACGGCAGTGGACACAAGATATCAAGGACACCCTGAGCATAAATGTTAATGAGGCCGGAAACAAACATGGCAGGGGACTGTATGGAATTCTGAAAAGCCATCATGAGAGTGACATTAAACAAAACAAAAAAGTTTCATTCGTACAGCCACATAAGGGGCCCAGTGTGAGGACAACAAAAAATAGACCCGCTGCCTCCCACAAAAAAAAAAAAAAAAGCATTTCGCAAGAGTCGACTAACGGGGGGTGGGGGGATTTTTTCAAAGATGGAGTGCATCTGCCTAAGAGGCATGGAACCAACAATCTGCATACAAATAAGTCGGATCTGTAAAACAGATGTGCACACAACACTAAGGTTCTGGAACAAGACTACAGTCCAGAAGTGGACAAGCAGCCAGAACTTTCCGCTGGAGTCTACAGCCTGAAGAAGATATCAAATTAATTCATAATGATAGTTTAAAATTAGACAAGAAAGACAAACTTGTTAACATAAATTTATTTGTTAACATACCTCTGTCCTAGTTAGTCTCAGAACTTCAACCCCTCTCTCCAGTAAAATTTTCAACACCCCTTCTTTGATGAGACGATTTCCTAGATTCAGCCTCTTCCACAAGGATCTATCACAGCTGCGAAAATCAATTTCACGATGAAATTTGTGACGTGACAATTAGAACAGCAAATTAAACTACACAACAGCACAACATAAAGTACAAGAAGAATGATATTTTTTTAAAAGCAATTCTGGTTATTTGTGCGGTGTGTTGGCCCTCAGATAAGTGGTTAGCATGTTGTGTTGTAGTTTACAGCTAGGCAGAGATATCTGCACCTTTGGACCCAACACATCCGATTTCAGCAAATTCCTCATTAGTCAAATTAAACAACATTCTTGTTAAGAAGTCCCCCCCCCCCCCCCCCCCAAATGGCCATGGAGCAAACACAGGGAATTAAAAAGCAACAAGACTAAACATAAATGCCTCCACAGTTATACTGTAGATAAACTACACAACAGAAGGAGACATGTGACATTAGAAAACACATCAAGCTTGTAAAGGATAGGAAAGCTGCTGGTCCAAAGGGTACCACAGCAGAAGGTACTAAAGCCAATGTAAAATGATTTACTGAAGATTATTCAGCAGAGACTGGAAGACTGAAATACCTGCAGACTGAAGAGGAGGACATCTAGAAGAGGCTACAAAAGGAAAGCATAAACCAAAACAAGAAGAATCATACTGTCATGTACTTTGAGAATTTTAAGCGTGATCATTTTGAGCTGCGAGGAACCAGCAGCCTGCATTTAAAAAGGCCAGATCTGTAAAACAAATGTGGATGCAAAATTCAGGTTCTCAAAATTCAAGTCCAGAACATTTCACCAGAGTTTACAGCCGATGAATGCAACTAAATTTACTTTATGTTATTTAGAATGTTTATAAGCAAATAAATACCAAAAACATCAAATTAGCTCTGGTTGTATGTGTGTATATATACGTAATATAAAATGAGTTTTACACTTTAATTTTTTTATTTAAAACATATACTAAACTGTAACAAACATTTAATAAGCACTAATTTTAGCGCAATCATTTGTGTGTGTGCAGATGCGGCAAGAGAAAGACAGAAAAGTAGAACCTGAAAAACAATCTGAAAACAAAACCACAATATAGCGACTTACACTATACGTGCCCATCTCCTGCAGACTAATGCACACTTATTCAACATGTGACGAGGTAGAAAATGAAAGATTTGGAGAATAATTTCATCTGAAATGCGCTCAAAGCTATCTGTGGACAATGAAAGACATTTATAAACAAAAGAACTCAACACAAAGGTCAAAAACAAAACAGATATGTTATTAACCTTAAATTTGAAAGTGAGGGGCAGACAAAGTGCATGGCGGTATATAGCTAAAGCAAACAGACGTCGCTTAGAGCAACAAAGTCTGGCATATGATTTCACAATGTCACAAATTTGAGAATGGAGGTGGAGGCTGTCACTGCTGCATTTCACTGGCTTGAGAATCAGCTGTACCCACATGCCCTGATTGTTACTGACTCACAGAGCATGCTGAGAAAGGTGGAGACGGGCATGCTCCGTGCGCTCAGGGTAGTTAGCTCTTTTTAGATATTTTTTCCAGGTGATGCCGGCATGTTAAGAAATGAGCAGGCAGAGAGACTGGCCGGTTCTGCACTACTTAGTGGTGAACTGATGTATGACAAGCTAGATGTTGTGAAGGCCCTTTGGGAGCGAGTAAACAGTGAGGGGCACAAATAGATCATTACGGTCTGAGGAGAATGTTGCTAGTGAGTTACCAGGGGATCTGGCCAATGCTCGACACTCAGGGAAAGTTGAGACAGATATACAATCAGAAAGTTACTGGTACCATCGGAATTGGAACTCTATGCTGGCTGCTGAAGATGGGGACGGAGAGCTTATGGGAGTGTCCCGTGTGCTGTGATGTCAATTCTTAACTTAACATTCAGACCGCTCTGAGTCGGTATGAGCAATGGTATGGAGAGGCAATCACCTAGAAAGAAATGGCATACCAATTGTAGTGAATCTCATTTTCTCCTAGATAAATTATGCCTAGATAGAATGACGTCAGTAATAAATGTGAGTGGAATATTTTGAGTCTAACTGGGACAACATGGGAATTACTGATAGTCTAACTTCACGGGAATTGTAGAGAAATGTTGATAGTCAAACTTCGCGTGAATTATAATTATTCACGTGTAGAGAAATGCTGACAGTCAAACTTCATGTGAAGTATGATTATTCACGGGGGTCACACAAACTGCCGGCCAAATGGAATTCGTGGGAATGAAGGAACTTGGAGAATTCGGGAGTACGAAGAGGGGCATTAGAAGGCTATATAATGCCGTAGAAAGGGCTGGGAGTCAGTCTCATTTGGGCCCAGGAACGGAGTGCATAGACAACGGTGGAAGATGTGTGGATCCAACATGTGTTTGAGAGTGAGTGTTGTTCCAACGTCCAACTTGGCAAAACAAGCCAGCAGCCAAGATGTCTGCCGGCCGTGTTAGCTTTCTGTCAGGACAGCTGTTGTGTTTTCATTCATTATGCTTGTGGTAGGACGATAGTGATTTCGGCTAAAAGGTAACACTGATACTTTTGATATTTGAGTTATAATGTGTGCCTGGACAGTAGTCTATTTCATGTGCCGGCTGAGGAAGCCGCGAGTTTACACGTTCAGAAGTTTGCAGCGGATTTCTCTTATTTTTTAAAACTGTGCGCTCATAGTATCATCAAAGTCAATACTAACACGTCTGCTACCAAATTTCCCACAAATGAATTTCAACCCTGGTGTGTCAGGATTGTGAAATGACATTCAAGACCCCAAAGCCACAGATGCCGAGATTTCATCATCATCATGTAGCAGGTCCTTTGCAGAATGTCGCTCTCATCACAGTCTGCCTGTTTGAAACTCGGTCTCTTGCCAGTTCTCCCGCCTCATGAACTTTCACACTCAAGAAGTCACTTATATCCTGTGCCCATCTTCGTGTCGATCGGCCCCTGCCCCTCCTTCCTGGTACCATGCCTTCTGCTATAATTTTTTCCAATCCATCGTGGCGCTTGATATGGCCAAAATATTTCAGCTTTCGAGAAAGGATGCTGTTTATTAGCCAATCTTCCTCGATGTTCAGATCTTTTAAGATGTCAATATTTCTCATCTTCTTTGTCCAAGATATTCTGAGAATGTTTCTATAGCATTTCAGCTCAAAAGCCCCAATTCTCTTTCTTAAGGACTGAGAGATAGTCCACGACTCACATCCGTATGTAGCCACAGGGAAGATGCATGCTCTCAAAATTCTAATTTTTATCTCCTTGCTGGTACTTAACCAGACTTTTAAGGCTGTTCAATCTTTGCATTGCTATGGCCATCCTCCTTTAAATTTATGTCGAACAGCCTCCATTGTTGTTTATTCCCATATCCACCACCACCCCCCCCCATCAAAAAAAAAAAAAAAAACAAAAAAAAAAAACCCCCAAACAAAACTACCAAAACACGAGTTGTTCACCGTCAACCTTCCTCAGCCTAAAAACTGGTGTTCTTGGTCGGAGGGAGTGCGAACAGCTGTAGGTACGTCCGCTGCCCTGACTGACATGTTTTCCTGACGCGATTGGCTACGCATTAATTGTGGTTGACTAGCGGATACGTGGAGCCTGTAGATGTATGTTCAAACTTAGTTTTTTTTTTTTTTTTTTCATGCATCAAGCAACTCGCATAATGACAACAATATGGTATATGTGTCTAGTGACAACAATATGGTATTATGTGTCTAGTGACAACAATGGGGTGTTATGTGTCAAGTGACAACAATGGGGCTATTATGTAACTAGTGACAACAATGGGGGTATTACGTAACTAGTGACAACAATGTGGTGTTACATGACTAGTGACAACAATGGGCTGTTATGTGTCACGTGATAACAATGGGGTGTTATGTGTAAAGTGACAACAATGGGGTATTATGTATCTAGTAACAACAATGGGGTGTTATGTATCCAGATACAACATTGGGGTGTTATGTGTCACGTGATAACAATGGGGGTTATTAGTTGTCCAGTGGAAACAATGGGGTATTATGTATCTAGTGACAACAATGGGAGTTGTGGGTTATGTATTTAGATACCACATTGGGGGTTATGTGTATAGTGACAACATTGGGGTGTGTATGTGTCTAGTGACAACAAAGGGGTGTATGTGTCAAGTGGACAACAATGGGGTATTATGGTATCTAGCAATGACAACACAATGGGCGTTTTATGTATCTAGATACAACAAGTGAGTTATTATGTGTTCTAGATGACAACATTGGGGTCGTTTAGTGTCAAGTGACAAAACAATGGGGTGTTATGTGTCTAATGAACAACAATGGGTGTTGTGTAATCATAGTGATCAATGGGGTGGTGTTATGTATAGATAAACATTGGGGCTGTTATGTGTCTAGTCGACAACCTTGGGGTGTTATGTGCTCCAGTGACAACAATGGGGTATTATGTATTAGTGCCAAAACAATGGGGTATTATGTATCTCGTGGACAAAAATGAGAGGTGTTATGTATCTACGGGAGACAACCATAGGGTGTAATGTATCTAGATGACAACAATGGGGTGTTATTGTTGTCCAGTGACCACACATGGGGTGATGTATGTAGTGAACAACAATTGGGGTGTTATGTATCTCGTGACAACAATGGGGTGTTATGTGTACTAGTGACAACAATTGTGTGGTATGTATGTGGAAGTGACAACAATGATGGTGTTATGTGGGCAAGTGACAACATGGGGGTGTTTATGTGTCTAATGACAACAATGGGGTGTTATTGTCTATTGACAACCATTGGTGTCTGATTTGGCAATGATGACAACAATGGGGTGTTATGTATTCTATGACAACCATGGGGTGGTTATGTGTCTAGTGACAACAATGTGGTATTATGTGGCAAGTGACAACAATGGGGTGTATGTTATGTATCTAGTGACAACATGATGGTATTATGTGTCTAGTGACAACATGGGGTGTTATGTGCTCCTCTAGTGACAAGAATGAGGGTATTATGTATCTCGTGACAACAAGGGGTATTATGTATCTAGTGACCAACAAGGGGTGTTATGTGCTAGTGAAAACATTGGGGGGTGTTTACATGCCTAGTCGACAAACAATGGGGTGTGGTGTTATTGTGTCTAGTGACAAACAATGGGGTGTTATGTGTCTCGTTGACAAACAATGGGGTGCTTGTTATGTGTCTAGTGACAACAATGGGGTGGGTTATGTGTCTAGTGGACATACAATGGGGTGTTTATGTGTCCAGTGCAAATGATAACAATGGGGTGTTATGTGTCAAGTGAACAACAATGGGGGGTATTATGTATCTAGTGAAAACAATAGGGTGTTATGTATACTAGGTACAACATTGGGGTGTTATGTGTCTAGTGAAAACATTGGGGCGGCGTATGTGTCTAGGGACAACATTTGGGTGTGATGTGGTCCTAGTGAACAACAATGGGGTGTTATGTCATCTAGTGACAACAATGGGGCTGTTATGTATCTAGTGACAACAATGGGGTGTTATTTGTCTAGTGACAACATTGGGATTATGTGGCAAGTGACAACACTGGGGATGTTATTTGGGCCAGGGAATACAATGGGGTAGTATGTGTACTAGTGACAAACAATTGTGGTATTATGTGGCAAAGTGACAAACAATGGGTTGTTATGTATCTCGTGACAAACAATGGGGTGTTATGATGCTCGTGACAACATTGTGGTATTATGTGGAAAGTGACAACAATGGGGTGTTATGTTATCTAGTGACAACAATGGGGTGTTATGTGTCTGGTGACAACATGGGGGGTGTTATGTATCTAGTGACAACAATGGGGTGTTATGTGTCTAGTGACAACATTGTGGTATTATGTGGCAAGTGACAACAATGGGGTGTTATGTATCTAGTGACAACAATGGGGTGTTATGTGTCTAGTGACAACAATGGGGTGTTATGTGTCTAGTGACAACAATGTGGTGTTATGTATCTAGTGACAACAATGGGGTGTTATGTGTCTAGTGACAACAATGGGGTGTTATGTATCTAGTGACAACAATGGGGTGTTATGTGTCTAGTGACAACAATGGGGTGTTATGTATCTAGTGACAACAATGGGGTGTTATGTGTCTAGTGACAACATTGTGGTATTATGTGGCAAGTGACAACAATGGGGTGTTATGTATCTAGTGACAACAATGGGGTGTTATGTATCTAGTGACAACAATGGGGTGTTATGTGTCTAGTGACAACAATGTGGTTATTATGATGGCAAGTGACAACAATGGGGTGTTATGTGTCTAGTGACAACAATGTGGTATTATGTGGCAAGTGACAACAATGGGGTGTTATGTATCTAGTGACAACAATGGGGTGTTATGTGTCTAGTGACAACATTGGGGTGTTATGTGTCCAGTGACAACAATGGGGTATTATGTATCTAGTGACAACAATGGAGTCTTGTGTGTCTGAGTTTGCTAGCAGAAGACCTCGGTGGTGCTTTTTTTTGGGTGTGGGGGGGGGGGGAGAGATTAACAATACGCATAACAGAAAATGAACGAATGAATTAACCATGAATTGACATCACAGCCCTTAGGACATTTCCACACATGCTCTTACCCCTTTCTAAAAAGTTGGCCATACTCATGGTATCAGCTGCAACCTGATTAAAAGTTTGTTTCTTGCTGACAAAAAGTCACCCATACCCTCTGCTCACTCCTATCAACCATTCTCTCCAGATTCATGCTTGTCTGTTCTGTTGCACTGTTTACTTGATCTATGAGCCTTCACTATGACTGTCTAATCATAAATCAGCTCACCACCAAGCATGGCAGCAGCAGCCATCTATCAGCCTGCTCATTACCAGACACCTGAATGCCCAGGCACAATATCTATCTGATCTAAGTCTCATCAAGCCATTATTAATTATTTGCCTTTTGGATTCACAACAACCATAGGCCATTAAAAATTTCCCACGATATCCTCACAACTTTCTATCTATACTTCCATTAACAATCTCACACGATATCCTCACAAATTTCTATCTATACTTCCATTAACAATCTCACACGATATCCTCACAACTTTCTATCTATACTTCCATTAACAATCTCACACGATATCCTCACAACTTTCTATCTATACTTCCATTAACAATCTCACACGATATCCTCACAACTTTCTTTCTATAATTCCATTTACAATTTTTCTAGGATATCCTCACAATTTTCCATCTATACTTCCATTAACACTCTCACAAGATATCCTCACAACTTTCTATCTATAATTCCATTAACATTCTCACACGATATCTTCACAACTATTTATAATTCCATTAACAATCTCACATGATATCCTCACAATTTTATAGCTATAATTCCATTAACAATCTCACATGATATCCTCACAATTTTCTGTCTATAATTCCTCCAATATTTTCTCATAGTCCCAAAGATGTGACATTAGTCATTCGCCTTCTAGCTTGTGTTATAACATTTTTACTCTTAATATTATCGAACTGTTCATGGTTTTATGAAGGTCTTCATAAATTTCTAAGACCTTGTGGAGTCCAGACTGTCTAGTACAGCGGTTCTCAACCATTTTGCGGGTCAAATGACCCTTTCACAGGGGTTGACAAAGACCATCGGAAAACACATATTTACTGGAGTTATGAAATAGCAACGAAAACAATTTTATGGTTGGGGGTCGTCACAACGTGAGAAACTGTATTAAAGGGTCGCAGCATTAGGCAGGTTGAGAATCACTGGTCTAGTATATATAGCCGGTATATGTATTACATGGTTTCCTTCCCGTGTCCAAAGGATCTCCTGTATGATGAACTGGTAATAGGGATAAGACCCATAGGAAGGCCAAAACTAGGCTTTAAGGATATATCTATGCAAACACGACCTGATGGATATTAACACTGGCGCATACACTTGAAAGAGATCAGCTGCAGACCAATTTAATTGAAGGTAAAAGATAGTGAAAGGCGGACTGTCGCAGTTTGAAAGAGGCCAAATGCAGCAAGCTAAAGAGGAAAGTCAGAGAAAACCAGCCTCAGTATGATACAGTAAGGTAAAAAAAAAGTAAAGGACCCAATTTCACCCCTCTAGGCGTAGAGGGCATATAGGGCTAGACCTATATTTTTATAGAAAAATCGGCACAAGATGCGTGATGTGGTCAGCATCACGCCGTCCACGTTTACTTCCCGGGACTGCACCCGGTACCCACTCAAGGCTGGGTCGACCAGTATGATACAGTATCAAAGTTTAAATGTTGACTATGTGTAAAAAACTGCCACTCCCGCACTTGATTTTACAGTCAAAGCTTTCCCCGTGTGGGTTCCGGGGCCCCATTGTGGGAAAAACAGGAATAGACCCACTGCCTACCCAAAAGCATGTCGTAAGAGTCGGCTAATTGGGGAGCTTCCTTTGAAGTCGGAGTACATCTGCCTGAGGGGCAAGGAACCAACAGTCTGTATTCAAGTGAATCAGATCTGTAAAACTGATGCACACGCAACACTCAAGTTCTGGAGTAGGACTGCAGTTCAGAAGTGGACGAACAGCCAGAACTTTCCGCCAGAGTTTACAGCTGGTGAACGCAAAGAAGAAGAAGAACAGTCAAAGCAGACTCTGTTTCCAAGGCCAGCGGCACAGTTTCATGGTCCCCAGGGACTGAGGGTTGCCTGCCCTCTTCCTGTATGGGTTCTGGGGTCCTAATGTGGGAAAACAAAAAAGAATAGACTCACTGCCTGCCTAACAAGCATGTCGTAATAGTTGACTAATAAGGGGTTTCTTCGAAGTTGGAGTGCCTCTGCCCAAGAGGTAAGGAACAACTCCATTCATCTTTGTGATTAGTCATCTCTTTTAAGATGGTGACTCAAAGTGTGATGGTCCGCCAGTAAATTATCTCTCCATCGTAATGCTACATGTCCAACAATCAACAAAAAGGGTCATTCTAAAACAAACAGAACATAAATACCCCTGGAGCCACTTGAGCACTGCCATCGTTCACAAACACTGCTGGGGTGACAAAGCTTTCATTCTCTTGACCATCCACATCAGCAGCCTTAGCAGTGGCCTGTGAGCTGGGACCTGCTGCGGCATCAACTTTATGAAACCTTTTCAAACTTGGTTCACCCTTGGGAGGTTGATTTTGCTCATTGGACGCAACATCTGGTTCCTCGCCTAACTCAAACCTGAACAGAAAGACAAACCAGATGAAGTGTTGAATGCTTGACAATCAGAACTGGTCAGTCAACATCAAATTATTTCCCCCTGTGTGGGTTCCTGAGCTACCAGGAAGTGGGTGGGGAGGGGGTTGGACTTACTAACTCCTAACTGGCAGGTAGTAAAAGTCAACTAATTAGGAGTGTTTTCTTTGAAGTTAGTATGCATCTGCATGAGTTAGGGAACCAACAGTCTGCATTCAGATAAGCCAGATCTGTAAAACAGATTTACATGCAAGTTCTAAAACTGACTAATGTCCAGAAGTGGGCAAACAACCAGAACTTTCCACCGAACATTACAGCCACAGTCAAAAGTGAGGAAATCAGAATTAAAGTTAGAGTGAGGACAATGGCAGAGCTATTTCATTAGAAAACAGCAGCTCTTGTGGCTGCAAAACCATGGTAAGTAAAGAACTATTTTGCAAAATGTTGTCCCTGTAAACCTAACACCCGCATTATTATTTTGTTTCCCCCACTAAATATAACAACATTAAACATTGTGACATTTTCAACAAAATATACATTCATTCCTCTTTTAAAAAATATATTCTTTACTTTTGTAGGGATTAGAAATATATTACATTCTCTATTGCCTTTAACTTACACCACCCCTTCCCGTCCTCTGAAATGTTTTGGAAAAGTAAAATTGGCTCTCCTCCGAACTTCTACCCCATATTATGGCAGCCAAACAAATTTCCTAACAGGGCCTCAGTCCTATGCAAAATGCGTACTTCCTGTCGAGGAACAAATTGCTGCAAAACTAGAATCGGCTCTGAATAACGAAACAAATGCTCTAACAGGGTCTCAGCGATTTGTTAATTGCGGACCTGTTTCTGCAACTATGCCGCACCGCCGACAGTATCCCCCGCGCCGCGGATGGGTGGCTAAACTATGGTTTTCATCTTCTGCAACTTCTAATTTATTTGCTTGTGAGTCCCCAGCCTCTAGTTTAGATCCCCATCCGCGTCGCTCTAGCGGCGCAGGGGATATTGTCGGCGGTAAGTTTAATCGCATTTTTCGTATGCCGAAAAGTGTGAGGACAACAACGACCCTAATCTATGTGGGAGCGCGTGGTCTCCCCGCCATGTCGCTATTATCGTCTGTAATGTTGACTGTCTCGAAATTGTCAATGGTCGCTATTATCGTCTGCTACTAACGTCTGCAGTTTCGTCTCTTGAAATGTCAAGTAATCCTAGTTTTGCCAAGATGTGTTCGTTGCAGGAAGTTCACATTTTACATACGAATGAGGCCCTGTTAGAGTATTTGTTTGGCCACCATAATATGGGGTAGAAGTACAGAGAGCCGAAAAAATTAATGCGCGCCATTACTGTAAAAAAAATTAATGGGCCTGGAAGAGTTAGGAGCATACTAATCATACTGTGATGAATAGCAAATTAGTCAATTATTTGTGAAATGCTCAAACAAATACTTTTAAAGAGAAATTCTTTAAGTAGAGAAAGGGGAACACTTGGTCCCTTTACAAAACTAGCAATTAGATGTATAGGGAACTACAGTTTCGAAGCGATCCCCCCGTTACCATAGAAACCGTTTGAAAGTTTGGTGGGTCATTAAAGTAAAGGGGCCCGAGTCTCTTGCTTCTTTCACCTATAAAGCACTCCTCCCATCCGTTTATACTTCACTTAAACACAGTGCATTATCTTAGCAAATTAAGTCCAATGGACATCCATTAGAACTGGGCAGTAGGTTGCGCAGTAAAAACACTTCTTTGTGGAAAAAAAAAAGAATAAAACTAAAACTAAAAGTAAGAAAGACATTTTTACCCCAACCAATCCTTAAGTCTTATCGGAAGTCATGAGGAGCTAAGATTAATCCAAACCACGTGTAATTTACACTAAAATCATGCACTCCTGAAAACATTGTCAATAAAACTATAAATTATGTTTCTATTGCAACAGTTGTTCGATGACTGACGCAACAAACTAAAGCAAGACAAAGCCAAAAGAGGGAGGACGAAGGCAATCGTCATCCGAGAATGTCTCTCGATTGTTGTCCTCAAGGTTACGAAAAACAAAGCCACCATGGCTTAATTCTAACTGCATTCAACGTATTAGGATAACCAATGCCAAAAGTACATTTCCGAAATGATATACCTTGCTCTCTTTTTAGAACTATTGTGTTTCTGAGGTTCTTTCGACGTTACACTCCGCTCCATCTTCGCTGTGCTTTGTAGTTTGCGCCAACTAGTCTCCTTCAAGGGGCGTTACTCCGATAATAACACTCCAGTAGAGAGCCTCCCAAACTGGTAGAGTACAAATCACATATCTGTCTTATATAAATAAGTACACGATATCTAAAATAACAAATATATACCTTGGGAATTCTATTAACTCTATACATCCCAATTGTAACCCTGATAGTTGAAAATTTTTGAAAAATTAAAACTACTCATCATCATCATCAGGTGCCTTGCCGACAGGCGTGGGCGACCATGCCTCTCCATAATCCGCGATCTCCTGCAGCATGTATCAGATCGTGTGCCGACACACCTCAATGCCATGCAACAAGACTGTCAAGCATCCTTTCCCGCCGTCCTCCACCATCCCTCCTTCCACAGATCTTTCCAGTGGTCACAACATGTTATATTTTCTCTCTTCTCATAACATGGCCGAAAAACGTTGACTGTCTCCTTCTGATGTCAGTGATAAGTTGTCTTCGGGCTCCCGCCTCTTTCAAAACCTCTTGGTTGCTCTTTTTGGCCGTCCAAGGCACTCCAAGCATTCTTCTGTAAAACCACATCTCTGAGGCCTCTAAAAATTGTTTGGCCTGTCTACCGATTGTCCAGGATTCACATCCATATGTTAAAACTGGATGTATGTAGCAAGCAAGAATTCTTTTTCTAACTCTCAATGACAAGGATATATTGCACAAGATGTTTTTCATTTTATAAAATGCAGTTTTTGCCTGTCCAATTCTGTTTCTTATTTCAGTTATGCATCTTCCATCTGATGTTATCCATGTGCCCAGATACTTAAATTTTTGTACTTGTCTTAAAATAACACCATTGACTTTTATTACACATTTAGGAATAATTTGTTTCTTTGATACCACCATTACTTCTGTCTTCCCATTATTCAAACTGGGGCCCATTCTTCCACTTTCTAACACCACAATGTCTATCATTTCCTGTAATTCTTTCTGACTTGTTGCTATCAAGACTGTGTCATCAGCATAACGTAAATTGTTTATATTGTGCCCACCAATCACGATTCCGGGCATATCAATTAAAGATCTCATAATATAAAACTATTACCCAACTGGTTCCTAGTATTAGCATGTCTGGGGTACGACAAGGGTAGTAAACTACCTCTATATTTTTTAGTCAAAAAGTCGTCCCCTTGTGAAATGCAATTTTTTATTATTTTGAAGCCCCACCCTGGCTTTTGCCGGGGGCCCTAAATATAGCCAGGCCATAAGTATGACCTAGCCATAGATATGGCCTAACGGCTGAAAGGGGTTTCTGGGACCTCTCCACGGGTGATCCTCATCCGCATGGTAGCACTTTGTATCACCGGGTGTTAATCGCTTGTGTGGTGTCATGGTGGGGTACATCTACCTACCTATACACACGCATATATGGATTAGATAATTAAGGGAGCAAACTCCCAGCGGATGGATTTTCTAAAAATTGATATTTGCTGACATGGCAACTATGAACCTCTTTTGACTACAGTAAAATGGCGAAAAATGCAATGATAGGGACATGTAATAAAATCTAACGGCCTCTCAAAAATAATACTGCAGGGCTCTGTAGAGGGAAAGAGGATTAGAGGCAGACTAAAAAAAAGACCTGGTTACAGAATCTGACTGACTGGACAGACCTCAGGCATGCAGCCATGAAGTCCATCGCAACTGACCGCTAAAGGTGGAGAGAACTGATCAGACAGTCAACAGAAGCTGGGGATCCAACGACACGCAGTGTTACGTGTTGATGATGCTATTTGCTGACCATCATGTATTTTTATACAAAGATAAGGATAAACCACACAATATAAACAGCGTCATATACCCGGCTCTCTAGCGTAGTTGGCTAAACCGGACTACGCGGTGACCAGGTGACGAACTCTTTGTGGTCCGGGTTCACTCCCGGGTAGTCAGAAAAGCCACATTTTTTTCCAGATTTACGGTACCTATCATGGAATCAAGGCCGAAAGGTTGCGATATCCATAGTACCGAGCCAAAGGGTTAATGACTCATGGTTTCTGAATATTAAAAAAAAAAAAAAACAGCGTCAAAGTGGTTGGATTATGTATGTGTGTGGGGGGGGGGGGGGGGGGGGGCGAGAGAGGGGGATAAGAAAAGACGAGTCACCAACGAAGAACTAAGAACAATATGAGGCATCATAGAATCAAATGGTTTGGTCATCTGGACTGAAAGGAACAAATTCAGCCAGCAGCTAGAGCGTACTACATGAGAACAGAAGGCTACAAGGAAAGAGGCTGGCAAAGAAAGAAATGGGACGAGTGAATAAAAGAACGACTACAGAAATGCAATATCATATTAACCCAAATTATGCAGTCGCTAAAGACATGAAACTATATCTAACTCCTCTGTAGCCACAAAAAGCTTCCAAACATAGAAAAGTATAAAATTTAAAAAAAAGGAAAAGAAAATGTAAAGTAATACATAGACAGTCAAGATGGAAAGTTGAAAAAAAAAAATCACACACACACACACACACACACACACACACACACACACACACACACACACACACACACACACAAGACATGTGGTGAGCTGCATTCGACATCACAGCATAGGAGCAGGGTCTTATTTAGTCATGTGTAATATGTACAGTTGCACAGGGCGACAAAATCTTGGGATGGCTAAATATAACTAGAAGTAGTAAAACGTTTTTATCATTATTTCTTTCAACATTTTAAGCGCATTAAATTCACGTTCTGACGATAAAATTGTTTGAAAATAGCGATGCTGACGTTTAGACGATGGAAGAGGTGCTAACACAAATGACTGATATGGCCGTCAAACATACTAAATACAGCCCTGGCTAGTATGATTTGGCTAAGGGCTCTCAGCTGGCTAGGAGTCAATGGTCCATTTGGGGATAAAGGGACGAGGAAGAAGCAGAAGAAAAAAAGGGGGGTGTCAATTATAAGAATCCATTACAGAGCAGATTTAAATCAGAGTGCTCCGGCCCAGTAGGAAAGTGTCTGTAAATAATATGTTACAGACCACCATTTGCATGAAGCTCTGGGTGCAGTTAAGGGTTAGCGGCTGATAAGGGGGGGGGGGGGGGTCATGGATGGCTCAGGCAGAAGACACGATCAGACAGGTTTGCATCCTTGAGAACATTAGGCGAGGAGAAGAGTGGGTCAAAGTGCCACCTGAACAGCCAGACTTGTGTAGAGTTATAATCACGCTGAGCCGGGAATGCAGAGATTGGCAAGCAGGTGCCACAGAGGTGGAAATACAGCGATTAATTCAAGATAATGCTCGCTCAGAGGATTTGATAATTTACACAGACGGTTCAGTGTCAAGAGGCAAAAGCAGTGCTTGCGGCTTCTTAGCAAAAGTTAATGGTCGACGTTTGGTGCAGGAGAGCCTAGCATATGATACCACAACATCCAGCTTAAGAATGGAGGTGGAGGCGGTCACTGCAGGGTTCTGCTGGCTAGAGAACACGACACACACACATCGTGATTGTAACTGATTCAGAAAGCATGCTGAGGAAGGTCAGCCAGGCATGCTTCGGGCAGAGTGGCATGCTTCGCTGCGGAGGACACGGGTGAGGAGATTTGTGTGGATTTTTTCACCCGGGAACGCCGGTGTGTGTGGAAATGAACAGGCGGACAGACTGGCTGGCTCTGCACAACTTGGTGGGATACTGATACATGATAAGGTAGACGTGGTTAGTGCCTTGTGGGAGAGCGTGTACAGTTCAGAGTAGCAGATGGAACACCACAGGTTGGTGAGATTGATTAAGCTGGGAGATACGAGAGGTTCTGGCAGATGCTCGAGGCTCAGAGGAAAGGCAAGACGGACGTTTAATCAGAATGCTAACGGAACTCTTCGCTGGCTGCTGAAGATGGGGACGTGGCGCTTATGGGAATGCCTCGAGTGCTGTGATGTCGGTTCTTGAATCAAATCAAATCTATCAAATCAAATCAAAATAATTTGTTAAACGTTTTAAATAAACGTATTCAAATCAAATCAGTTTTCTTGCGTGTTTTTAAAATTGCCGTTATTTATAGGGCTATTCTGTTTCTTTGTCGGTTGGGCACTTCTTTGGTTGTTTGTTTCTGTGCTATTGTTCTCAGTAAATGCCATTCGTTATCGTAAGATGCAGGTTTGTTTTGCGATTTGTATACTACACTATGAGTTCACAAACTAATTTCAGTATAATTCATTACAGTGCAGGCAAAAGATTCGACTCTCAAGGAAAGCAAGGGTCGCCATATAACATTTGCTTCCAGACAAAGAGAATTCCGCACAGAAGGCAACGATAAAATGCCGTGCTAACTGGGTCAATGGCAACTTGAAAGTCTGTCTATCTTTCCCCATTTCGTTGGATTTCATCTAGACCTGCTGCTTGCTGTGCCCAGAGAGGTAGCAGCCAATCCGTTAGCCCACTCACTCCATGCATCCCCTGCAAGTCCTAGGTTATTCTGCTCTGTCCACAATCAGTTTGTCTCTAGCACCGAGCCTATTTTATATATGTTTCTACAGTTTCGTTACATCACCCGCATATATTTTTGGACAGTCTTTCGCTTTTCAGTTGCGTTCTCCGTATACCGGCACGTCTTTATCTCCCTGATCTCCTCCTTCTGTCTCGGATCTCAGTCCATTAGCATGTCTTCATATGCTGTGGCGAGTGTCTGTCCCACACAGTTCTGACACGCTTTTCAAGTTCGACGCATTGGTGCTGAGGTTGTCACAGCTCTGAAAAGGATTTTGGGTTATCAGTTTGTGTTGAACCTCCCCCCCCCGACCCGCCCCCCCCCCCCCCCGTTTATAAGAATAAACTCATTGTCTCCTGGGATCCCATTGTTTTCACACCTTATTTAAGCCTATAATTAATTAATATTGCGAATTAATTAATTCATAATAGCATAATCGTAATAGTACGAATGTAAGTCTAATATTCACAACGCACAATATAAAATAATGAATTATTCTGCTCAATCTTATTTTAGAATATTAATTTACGTACAGCAACTAAAAGATCTTTATATGTGGTGTTCACTACTGTTAGTTCAATCCATATGGTATCACATTATTTATTGGGAACCATAATAAAATTAATAAAAATATACTGTTACGTTTCGGTAATTCTGCAAACCTTTCATGTAGACTGAACTATCATCAACACCATGGATTACTCTGTCACAAAATCGGGATACCACTGGCTGTATACCTTTGTCACCACTGTAAATTGCCACCGCTGTGTCTAAAACAAGTCTCACTTATAATGAAAGATGAGCTCCGACTTGGAGCAAGTTCTAGAGACATCTTCTCCGGGGTACCCAAGACGTCTGCTAGAAAACATGACTCGTCTCTGGAAGGAGAATGCTTTTTGTGACGTTACCTTGCTGATTGGAAGGAGGCGGTTCCAAGCGCACAAGAATGTACTAGCGGCATGTAGCCCATTTTTTAAAGCTATGTTTTTCTCTGGGATGGAAGAGCAAAGCAGAAGTGAAATTGAACTTCATGATATATCATCGGACGTTTTCAACATTATCATTTCCTTTATGTATACAGGTTTGTAGGTAGCAGTGACACAGTACTTTTTGTTCTTCCTATTTTTATTCTTTGATCTCTAGATGTTTGTTGAGGTAAGTGTTTATCCAGTCAATCATTAGTCGATCTCTTCTTCTTTGCGTTCACCAACGGTAAATTTTAGTGGAAAGTTCTGGTTGTTCATTCACTTTTTAAAGATTAGTCTGGTTTCACAACATGAGTTTCTCATGCACATCCATTTTACAGAACTGGCTTATTTATATGCAGACTGTTGGTTCCTCACCTCTCAGGCAAATTCACTTTGACCATCCCTAATTAGTCGACTCTTGCCACCTGCTTGTTAGGCGGCAGTGGGTCTACTCGCCCCCCCCCACCCATTTCAGCCTCCACGATTGGTTAAAATGTTTGTCTGTTTTCATTGCATTTCTACAAAGGTAGAACCATATTGACATATTGATGCAGTTGTTCATGTTGTACTTGATAACGTTTACCAATTGTAGATACAATTGCTACAGATTACAACAGCATATTGAAAGTGTTAAATATCCTATGTAATTACCAGGATAGCTAACTCACTCAATAAATGTTGGGAAGAAATTGGATGCGTCAGCCCTATTATGCAGATATATTAACCCTGATGCAAGCAGTGATATTTGCATCTTTCTTCTGCTTCTGCTTTGTGAAGTTTTGTATGCTCAGGTCAGACCATCAGGTGGGTTGTGTTCTATGGTGTCTGGGGGTAGGGACCGCATATCTGCCAAGTGTCTAGGGGCGAATGGTTAACGATTCACCCATATCTATATGAAAGTTCCCCAAGTCGACTGTCTGACAACTTATTGGGTTTCCTACCGGAGAGTGCTTACTTAACACAGTTACACATAGTCACATCATCCCACCGACACCTTTAACCGTCAACAACAACAAGTTAAAAGTCCTCTATGATCGTGCACCAGTCTATTTATTGAGACGAAACACAGTATGACGGTGAGGATGAATTGGTGATTACCCAACTACTGTCCATCTAATACCCCCCAGATACTCATTGATCTGCCTCCAAGGCGGTGTCACTGGTAGCCTTTCATAAACACTAAATAACCGCCAGTTTTACCTTGGCTGACTGGGAACCTGTAACTACTTAAGTTCCACAATATGCACACAGCAAATCAGCCACATCGAGGAATTCTACAATGACTGGCTGAACTCCCAAATCTGAGTCCTTCAGCACACAGCCGATAGCCGCCATCTACAAGGGTCACTCTTCGTAAGTAAAATCAGTTGTCTTGTTTCAGTAGTGAACGCCAACACGCGCCGTCATCAAGACAATTTTCTCACAAAAGAGCACACAGCTCAACTCTGCTCAACTTTCAATTCAGCTATCTATTTCCTCACAAAGGAGCACACAGCTCAACTCTGCTCAACTATCTATTTCCTCACAAAGGAGCACACAGCTCAACTCTGCTCAGCTATCTATTTCTTCACAAAGGAGCACACAGCTCAACTCTGCTCAACTATCTATTTCCTCACAAAGGAGCACACAGCTCAACTCTGCCCAACTATTTCCTCATAAAGGAGCACACAGCTCAACTCTGCTCAGCTATCTATTTCCTCACAAAGGAGCACACAGCTCAACTTTCTACTCAACCTATATCTCCGACTCTGCTCAAGTCTATACACTCAACTGGAGCATTCCTAATTATACACAAAATTCTACTGATCAATTGATGCTTTCACCAGAGTAACGTAATACACATGATTATGACTAAAAGTTACACACATCTCTACATATGTCCACACTATCTCAACGATTGAGTGACACTTACTGGACACAGGCTAACTTTCAGCTCCGCGACTAGTTACGCATGGGTCTTGCAAACCCCCTGAATCTGCTGTCACTCGCTAAACTCGAGAAACAATTGTCTTCAGTTTAACTGTGTGGACCTTTTGCACTCGCCTCTGCCATCATCATCTTCCAGCGCCTTTATGACGGGCATAGGTGATGACGCCTCTGACGCCTGGTATATTAAACAGCAAAGTGAGTTTAGCACACAACAGGTTGCCTCTATGAACTCTCATGTTAGCTGCACACTTTGCTCTTGAGGCCAGGTTTCATTTCAGAGTTGTAGGTAGAGTAGGCAGGTTTGCAGAATGTGCTCCGGTGTTTGTGGTCCTGTCTGACAGGCACATTGTGCGGACTAAAGTCTTTATCTTACGCATGTGATAACTGAGCCTGCAGTGTCCTGTTCATAGATGGGAAATTGTTCTATGTTGCGTCCGCAGATGGGGTCTTGTGAATGATGTATGTTTACTGATGGTTTGTTTTCTCCACAATTCCTTGTTATCTCCCTAGATAAATGTTCAGATTTTTGATAGTGACAATGAAGGGGTGTGTTGCATTTTAAAGGGGACACATCTCACTTTTACAGGCATGTCTGTTCCAGATTAGCCTTCCTGATGAGTTTGTGGGACATTCCACAGTCTCATTGTTAACATTATATTTACCTGATGTTTGCAGATGGCACCTAGCAGCAGGCCCGCCCAGAACAGATGACGAAGAAATTGTCTTCTTCATATTCCCCTGCTCTAAACTCCGAGTGTAAAGTCCTGATTGTTTATCTGCTTCTGAACTTTGACCTTGTTCCAGAACTTGAGTGTTGTGTGAACATCCATTTTACATATCTGGCCTATTTTTGTGCAGACTGTTAGTTTCTTGACTCTCCGGCAGATGTGGTCTGACTTTGAAGGAATTATTGATCCAGTCAGTATTGTCCCCCCCTCCAGTAAAGAATCTGTTCTTCTCTGATGACCGTGAAAAGGTGTAGATAGGTCTAGCAGTATGAGCCCTTTTCTCGGTGCACCACCACATGTGGTGTAGGGAAAACAAGAATAGACCCATCGCCTCTTCAACAAGCTTGTCGTAAGAATCAACTAATTGGAAGCTTCCTTCGAAGTCGAAGTACATCTGCCTGAGAGGGCAAGAAACCAACCGTCTGCATACAAATTAGTCAAATCTGTAAAATGGATGCGCATGCAACACTCAGGTTCTGGAACATGACTGCAGTCCAGAAGTGGATGAACAAACAGAACTTTCAGCCCGAGTTTACAGCTGGTGAATGTGAAGAAGAAGAAGAAGAAGCATCTTTGAATCTAAGAAAAAAATTATTTTTTCAAAATAAATGTTAATCTATTTAAATCATTTTATTGACGTCCATCAATATTCTAACTTGACAGGGCTTGTCAGAGTGGACATTAACACATGTCAAGATCTTCTCTCAGTGGCCGACATGCTTGGTGTGGATGACATTGTAGAGATCTGCAGCGAGTTCCTCTTAGAACACATGTCACCCCAGAACTGTGTAGGTATGTATTAGGTTTGTATTGTAAGTCTGTCTGACTGCCTTCCTATCTAACCATCCATTCATCAGATCAAGCACCTGTTGATCTATCTGTTCTTCCTTTTGTCTTTCCATCTGTCCATCCTACCCACTCGTCTGCCTACTTACCCATTGATTCGTCTATTTTATTTTTTAATAATTCATTAGAACGATTGACAATTTGATGCGCTTGAAAAATTTTACACTTACATCATCTAGTAAACGAAAAATTGTGACAACAGAGATGAAATGCTTTAGAAGAGCTGCAGAAGTTTCAAGGAAAGACAATATGAAATCACAAAATCATCAGTGAACCCTCCCCACCCCTTTATTTAAGTACAAGATGGAAGAGGAAGAAGAATAATAATTTTACATCGGTTGCTAGACATTGAGTAAGAGACATTTGAACTAACTGGCTAATTTTTGTAACATGAACACTATATTTTTTTTCTCGTTTTTGTCTTCCAGTTAATTAGTCTTTTGTTTCCTGTGTGGGTTCCGGGGTCCCATTGTGGGGAAAACAAGAATAGACACACTGCCTTCCCAACAAGCATGTCCCAAGAGAAGACTTATTCAGGACTTCCTTCAGAGTCAAAGTGCATCTGCTTGAGAGGCAAGGAACCATTAGTCTGCATACAAAGAAGCAAGATCTGTAAAACGAATGCACACGCAAAACTTAGATCCTGCAACAAAGCTGTAGTCCAGAAATGGACGAACAACCAGGTCTTTCCTTTGGGTTTACAGCCAATGAAGCAAACAAACAACTAGTCTTGTATTCAAGTCTTTCTAATTCTAATTAGTGTTAGTTGCATATCTTTTACAGGACTGTGAAAAGCAACCCCATCATTTATAGTCTGTTTATAGTTTCACTAGGTTATTTTATATTTAGTAGTTTGCCGTTGCTGCTAGATGGTCAATAGTCTATATCATTGTTGAAATTAATTTCAAGTAAAATGTAAACTGAAAGATCCGTTCCCATGTTATATGGCATATTGAGCAAAGGCTTAAGGCCCCGTAGTTTTAAAGACTAGTCCACACTCTCTTGGTGATGAGGTCGTTGTCATGACAGCTCCTAACCTCACAGTGCTCTTTTTAGGCTGAGTTGACCTGGGAACCTAGTCAGTTTGAAAAAAGCCACCAAAAACCAGCAAAAGTCTACCATATAATGGACACACCAGAGCAAGTCATTATTCTATTTGCAGCCACATGTACACGAAAATTGAGATTTGCAAATCAGCCATGTGTTGATGAGGATTAGCACCTGAGACAACAGATCACATCCTCCAAGACTGTCTCAAATACAACATATCAGGGCAAAACGTATAGCAAAAAGAAACATCCGTGCAAACCAAAATTTACGGGTTGCTGACCGAATTACAACAGACAGTGAAGTTCATACTAGAGACAACATTGCAGATATAGATAATCTATTTCAAGCGAACGAAATAAGAAGAAGTTTACAAAATGTCTGTCCAGTGAAAAATAAAACCTAGAAACAAACGTGCAGTACTCACCATAAAGTGTCTAAACAAAATGTATGCCCGTAATTGCCAGAATGTTTGTGTCACTGCAGCGCTAACAAACTGATGCTTAAAAAGAATTGCTGGTACTGTGTACTGTTGTGTACTGCCAGAAATAAATCTCAGGGTAGAGGAGTATATGTGTTCCAGTCACTCTAAGAGTTTGCTGGTGAAGACATGGGATCTCCTCTGATAGGTCAGAGAATAGGAACCAGACCTCTGCATGTGGGTCCTGATGCTCCATTGTGGGGTAAACAAGAATAGACCCACTGCCTCTCCAAAAAGCATGTTGTAGGAATCAACTAATTGGAGGCCTACTTCGACATTGCAGTATATCTGCCTGAGATGCAAGGAACCAACAGTCTGCATACAGATATGCTAGATCTGTAAAACATGTGTGCATCCAACACTCAGGTCTGGAACAAGACGAAAGTCCAGAGGTGGACAAACATCCAAAAAGTTTTGCCAAAGTTTACAGCTGGTGAGCACAAAGAAGAAAAAGAAGGAACCAGATAAAGAGAGACAAACGTGCTAACCTTGCTGATAAACTTTCAACTTATTTTTTTAATCGGCTGTAACCTCTGGCGGAAAGGTTTGGTTGTTTATCCACATCCGGAGCAAGACATACAATCAGGCTAAAATAAAGCTAGAGCCACTTTTGGAAGGATGAGGCAAATCTGGAAATCTAACAGTTACTGCAGAGGAACGAAACTCCGACTCTACAAGAGCATCATTTTGCAAGTTTTTCTTTATTGAGCAGAATGTTGGAGATGACCAGAAAGGATGTACACAAGTTATCAACCTTTCACCACACTTGTCTATGTAGAATAATCAACATTTTCTGGCCAGATACAATCTCAAACACTAAACTACTCCAAGTCACAAACCAAGAAACTCTAGACAGTATGATAACAAAGAGATGATAAAAATGGCTTGGCCACATCATGAGAATCAATCCTTATATACCTGTTAAAACAGCTCTGAACTTGACACCAGAGGGGAAAGAGAAAGAAGGGTGGCGTAAAAAACAACATGGAGATGAACGAATGAAGGTGACCTGAGTGCGGCATCTCTGACATAGAAAACTGCACTGAAGATTGCACAGGACAGGAAGGCATGGAAAGTCCTCTCTGAAAGCTCATGGGCCACTAGCCATAAAGGGAACTGATGATTGTTGGCTGGGAAAAGGGAGGGGGAGTGGGGGGTCTGTTCTTGTATTCCTGAAAGAAGGCCACAGAACCCACATGAGGAATGTCAAATGAAACAAAGTCTGTAACTGTGGGTGGTGCCCATGAAACAAAGTCTGTAACTGTGGGTGGTGCCCATGAAACAAAGTCTGTAACTGTGGGTGGTGCCCATGAAACAAAGTCTGTAACTGTGGGTGGTGGCCATGACAGGGATTTTAATTTGTTCATTTATGACCTTAATCTCAATTTCAGGTATTTACGTCTTTGCTGATGCCCATAATCTGGTCAGTGTAAAACAGCAGGCAGAACTCTACCTCGAGAAGAATTTCTTGCAGGCATGTAAAGAGGAGGAATTCCTGCAGCTGGATATAGATACCCTACTTCCCATCCTTGCTAGCGAGCGTCTTCACATTGAACGAGAAAGTCAGGTGAGAATGTGAGCCCTGTGGGACATATAATGGCAAAATAGGACAATAAATGAATGAATTAATTATTGTTTATATAAATGCATTTATACATAAATTTGCTGATTAATATTTATAATATTTTTTAATGTTTGAGTGCCATTTTATCTTTTTATTTTCCTTTCTGGGTTCCGGGGCCCTTTGGAGGGGGGGGGGGGGGGGGGGATGGGGGGAGAAAGAATAGGTCCACTGACAAGCATGTCATAAAATGCAACTTATTAGGGCTGAAAAGTGCAGATATCACAACCTAAGAGAAAGAATGATTAAAAGCTGTATATATCCTATCTTGATATTTGAAAGTGTATCATGGACAGTTGGTAGACTAGTGAAAAATTATTTGGAAGATGTGGTGAGAATACCCGACTGATAAAAAGAATAATGAAGACGTCTTGAAAGAAACTGACTCACAAAGAAAACTGATTGCCCACATCAGAAGGAGACAATCTTAATTCTTTGGTCATGTAATGAGAAGGAGAAAACTGGAGTACATCGTGACAATAGGAAAGTTGGAGGGGAGGAGAGGCAGAGGGAGACAGAGAGAACAGATGCTGGATAGTTTGACATCATGGCATGGAAGATCATCTGTGTCAGAGTTGACTGAAAATACACGAGACAGAAGGTTGTGGATAGACATGACTACCGCCACAGGGCATGGTCTTTAAGAAGAAGAAGAAGAAGTTGTATAGCATAATACAGTGAGCCGGCCGCCCTTTTGAGGGTGAATACGGAAGAAGACATGCCAGTAAGAATGGGCAGTCATGGCTTTCTATCTCTCAAAATCACACAAGCCTAATGACACCTCCGAATCGTCACTACATTCTCAAGCTGATTTCTCCTCAAATGTCCAACACATCTTGTTCATCTACATCTAACTTCTGTAACCAGTTTACTGTTTTTGTCTTGACTTTTTATTTGGGGGGGGGGGGGGGGGGTCTACCCGTTCGTTTGTATTTGTCTTTGTGTTTGATTTAAAACCAATTTAACAAATTGATTACATAATGAGACGGAGAAAACTGGAGTACATCGTGACTGTGGGAAGGTTAGAGGTGAAAGGAGGCAGAGGGAGATGGAGAGACAAGATCCTGGATAATTTAACATCCCAGCATGGAAGATGGTTTGTGTTGGAAATTATTGAAAGTGTATGAAACGAAATGTGGATAGAATATGACTTCCTCCTGTGGGTAATGGGGCCCCATTGTTGGGAAAGCAAGAATAGGCTCACTGCCTCATTAACAAGCATGTCATAGGAGTCGACTAATTTGGGACCGCCTTTGAAGTTGGAGTGCATCTGCCCAAGCGGCAAGAAACAACCTGCACACAAGCAAGTAAAATGAATGTACTCGCAAAACTCAGACCCTGGCACAAAGTCCAAATAAACAAACAACCAATACTTTCCGCCAGAGCTTACAGCCGGTGAACTAAGATGAAGAAGAAGAAGAAGAAGAATATGACTTCCAACTCTGCATAGCATGGACTATAAGTACAAAAAGAACAAGTAGAAGTAATCTTAAATTCCCCCTCTGTTTTAAATTTACCTGCTGATTTCTGCATATTTCTTTTAATGTCTCATTCCTTCACCATTCTTTTTCATCAACAGGTACTGGAGGCTGGTATAGAGTGGATAACAGCCGATCTCCCACTGCGGCGAAAATATCTGCTGCAGATATTAAGTCATATTAGAATGAATTTGATCTCTCAAAGACACCTCTTCCAGGTTATTGATTCATGTGCAGACCACGGCATTAAAATGACGCTGACAAAGTATGCTTCACCGACTGCAACTTCAAAAACTCTCAATCCACATGGCATGTATCTTCCAGCTTCGAATATCAACACGCCAATTTGGCCAAGACAGAATGCCAAGAAGTACATTTATGTTATTGGAGGTTACACCAGAAACAGGCACACATTTATGAGCAATATCAGCACTTTGGACAGTGTCGAAAGATTTGACATCTACACAAAAAAATGGCAGAGCTTCGCTGGCATGTATAACGCCCGTAGCAGCCATGGCCTGGCAGGAGGACAAGAACAACAAAACAGGCACTGAAATGGGAAACAGGTGGAATAAGGAAGTGAGAGTATCCAAGGGAAAACTGTAAGAGGAGTCTTGATGAGAGAGGCTGGAGGCGCCTGACAAGACTCAGTACATGATTTCAGAAAATCTGAACAAGATGTATTGGAATGGAGGAATAGACTATGAGCCTCTGTGATGAAGATAATGATGATTGATGAACCTTACTTACTTTATCATTGTGGCTTAAGTCTAATAATTTACAATAGGCTGACTGAGAGGAACCAACTGTCTGCATACAAATAACCTGGACCTGTAAAAGAAATGTGAACGAAAAACTCAGGTTTTGGAACAAGACCAAAGTCCAGAAGTGGATGAACAACAGGACATTCTGCCAAACTTTACAGCTGATGAACAATAAGAAGAAGTTTTACAATGTAGTAATGGTTGATTTTCACCTGTAAAAGTCTTTATTTTGTTTCAGTTATCCAATAGATAATAAAAATATGAATGCTTTTCTTCTCGCAGGTTTAATTTATGTGGTAGGAGGGCTCACAGAACTGTTCACAGAGTCGGACTGCGTGGAGAGTTACAATCCCGTGACGAAGGAATGGTGTCCCCTTGCAAAACTAAAGTACCCACGGGCTTATCATGGTCTGGCAGCTCATGATGGTTACTTATATGCTGTCGGGGGTTTCAATGAATTTAAAGGTTCCTTAAATTCTGTGGAAAAATATTCAATCAAGGATGTAAGTACAGGTTTAAACATTTTTTATAAGTATTTTGTTCATCTTCATTGCCTGATAAATGCCCCCTCAGATACGCCTACCTTCTACTCCAGAAGGTGGCAGACAACGTCGACCCCAGATCTTGCCTTCTCTACCCCAGATATATCTGGAATGATAAGTAGAGAGGTGGGAGACCAGCTTGGGGGCAGTGACCATCGCCCGATTTTTCTCACTATCCAGAATGTACCAGTTAATACAGGCCCAGTCATCACAAGATGGAACTACAAGAAAGCCAACTGGGGCCTGTACAGACACAGGACAAGCACATTGTTGTCTGCTCTCAAGGTACAAAATAGGGATATCAATGCTATAGTGCACGATTTCAATAGAAGTATTCTACAAGCTGCAAAAGAAGCAATCCCCAGAGGCTGTCGACACAACTATAGACCGTACTGGTCCAGCACACTCCAGGAATGCCAGGAAACAATGAATCAGGCTAGAAAGGATGCAGAATCCCAACCTTCACCTGACAACCACATCAAATGGAAAAAGGCTGTAGCAGTGTTCCAGAGAACTAAACTTGAAGAAAAACGGAAAAGCTGGAGAAATAAAACAGCAGCTCTAAACCTTGATAAAGATGGCAAGAAACTCTGGAGATTAGCCAAATCACTCAATGAAGAGAGTTTCTCGCCTAGACAAACAATCACGCTAAGTGATGGTGACAAAATCTTCAGAGGAAAACAAGCTGCAGATTTGTTTGCCAAAACATTCAGTGTTGAAAGCAACCTGACCCTTAATGAGGACCATCAGAGAGAAATAAGGAAAGAAATACAAACAAGCAAACAAACAAATAAGAGACAGACAGTTACTCCTGCCTCTATGAGGGAGCCATTTACCATGGGTGAACTACAAAATGCCATCTTTAGGCTTAAGTTAAAAAAGTCTGCAGGTCCAGATGAAATCAGCAACGAAATGCTAATCAACCTGAGCTCATCTGTTAAAGTAAAGCTGCTGGAAATTTTCAACATCAGCTGGGAGAAAGGTTTGGTGCCTCAAGTATGGAGAGAAGCCATCACAATACCAATTTTTAAAAAAATGAAAAATTAAGACCCAGGCTTCGAGCTATCGCCCAATTAGTCTCACAAGCTGTGTAGGAAAGACATTGGAAAGAATTGTAAATTCAAGACTGAAATGGCACTTAGAATCTGAGCAGATCTTGGTGCCAGAGCAGACTGTATTTAGGAAATGTCACAGCATAGAAGACCACGTCACCTACCTGTCACAAGCTGTAGAGAATGCCTTCCAAGAGAAGAAAAAGGTCCTGGCGGTATGGGTTGACTTCAAACAAGCTTTTGACAAAGTCTGGAAAGATGGTCTCATTGCAAAACTGAAGAGAAATGGAATCCAAGGAAACATGCTAAAATGGATCCAATCCTTCTTACACAGCAGAAGAACTAGAGTCAGTCTTGATGGCCAGCAGAGTAGAAAAGTGTTACTTCGGCAAGGAGTACCACAGGGAGGAGTTATCTCTCCAACTCTCTTTCTTGTGTATATAAATGATCTGGTGAAAGACCTCCCTACAGGAGTAAAAGCTGCCCTGTATGCAGATGATCTGGCACTCTGGTGTACCGATGAACACACCACAGTGGCAAATATAAGAATGCAGCGAGCAGCAGATCTCTTGATGACATGGGCAGAAAAATGGCATGTTGCCATCAACACAGACAAAACATCCACAACGCTTTTCTCTCTTTCCACCAGGGACAAAGCTGCTAGTATTCACCTAGGAACATCCTTGCTAAAGGAAGAAAGCTTTTCCCACTTATCTTGGAGTAACATTTGATAAAAGGCTCACATGGAGCAAACATATAGAAAATGTAGAAGGGAAGGCCAGGAGACGACTAGGCCTACTTAGAAAATTGGCAGGTACAGGATGGGGAGCAAATGGAAAAAACCCTAAAGAAAGTTTATAATGGAGCGATAAGACCCCACTTGGAGTTTGGTGCAACAGCATGGTCAACAGCTGCTAATTCCCACCTACAATCGTTAGACAGAGTGCAAAATCAAGCTCTTAGACTCATCACAGGATCCATGAAAACTGCACCAATCCTGAAGATGCAGAAAATAACTGCAATGCAGACATTGTCCTATAGAAGAGACACTAAAACTATGATCCAGATGGAGAAGTTTAATAGTATGCAGTCACACCCAATGAATAAAAGGTTAGATGATCTGGCATTAGGGCGTCTCAAACGTAGCAGCTTTGTCCATCGGGGGAAAAGACTTAGAAGACAGTACCAAGCTGATCTACCTATTAGAACAACACCGCTGAAACCTACCCTATACCCTGTACCTTGGGAGCAAGTCAGTGATACAATACAGATAATGACTTCAGTCAATGGATTCACAACTGGAGATGAGTCCAATGATCTTCAAAAACGAACAGCTGCTCTTAGCATGATTCATGAAAACTATCCCGAACAGTCATGGATACATATTTACACAGATGGATCAGCAACCAGCGCGGTTAAAAATGGGGGTGCTGGAGTCTTTATTACATACCCAGGCAACCCGCCACACAAAGTGGATACCCACTGGTAAATTCTGTTCCAACTACACAGCAGAGATTGTAGCACTAGAGCAGGCTGCCGAAATGTTACACAACACCAGTTCTGACTGCCACCAAGTGGTTATATTCACAGATGCGCTTTCAGTGCTTCAAGCCCTCAAGAGTGGCAAACTCCCTCACTTGAGATCTAAACTTGGCAAGGTGGCTGCCCAAAAGTGTACTGTACTCCAGTGGGTGCCATCCCACTGTGGTATACCAGGAAACGAAACCGCAGATAAACTTGCTAAAAAAGGGGCAGAATGTGACCAAGAAGAGAATGCAGTACATACTATGAGAAGAAAAGGGCCATCCAGGCTATCAGAAGTGAACAGAGTCTGGCCAGAGATGACTCCTACTTGACCGGCATGGGCAGGTCATTGTCCTACGTTCACAGGACTACTAACCAGCTGGCTTCCATCAGAATTGGAACTCTGTTGCTAGCTGCTGAAAATGAGGATGAGAGCACAAAGTTTATGACTAAAAAGAATGTCCTGAGTGCTTTGATGCCATTTCTTAGCTCGACACTGCTAAGCTAAACCTGTTTCTTCATTTGTTGACTCTGATGACTGCTGTTTGGTGCTGGTTGATGTAGCAGCTGTGAACTTTTGCATTTTTAACATCAGGCTGCTCCGATTGATATAAATAGACTTCACACACAAGAACCCGACTGAGCAAGGAGCTCCAAGCAACTAACAGAGTTATAGAGGAGAAAACAAATGCAAAGAAAGAAGCAACAAGACGCCATCAAGTACAGACACCCAAAGACCAGGGAACCAAGCCTACCAAATTGACGACAAGTCAAGTCCCAAACGAGGAAGAGATGACGTCCCTGACGACACAGGCCTGTACCAACAGTTCAAAGCAGCTCATTGCCTGGATTGAAAGGGTGAAAAACTCAAACACTACCTTCGACCAATATGAAGCTGAAGAGCCTGGTGACCGTGAACTGGAGAGACTGACTTTGACGGATCTGGTGGCCGAACAACATGAACGGTACAACCTAACTGGATAACCTGTATGGAGCGATGACCCGCCGCAGGAACCCAAGCAAATTAAACAAAACGAGAAGAAGTACCACCTGTTCTAAATCCTCGCCACCAGAACTGCAACACAGAGCGACCAGAAATCCAAACCATTGAAGATCCAATGAAAGAACAGAGCCAGACAGGCGATGTAGAAGAAGCATACAGAAAGAACACCAGATCTCACCCTAACCACTAAGCAGTGCCGTCCCAGGCAAAAAACTGAGAGCCCTTCTCAGGACTAGCAGACCCTCTCCCTGGACACAGCAACCAACCAGTCAACTGGAAACCCAAGCCAAGACAGAACCAGAAAATCCAGGAACCCGCCGGAGGCAGGGAAGCAGGAAAAAAGCGCGTACAGAAACCGAAACCCACCAACAGGAGACCAACCAGGTAGCCAATCAAAAACACTCAAACTGCCATGACAGCAGACCAGCCAGCTCACCCAGAATGCAGCTCAACCATGCAAGGCTTGCCAGGCACGAGGTTTTTTACCACAAATTTAACATAAGTGGATGGGAGTTCGGCCCACAGCGACTCTCCGCCCTAGTTGAATGTGGTCTCGGAGAACATTGAATTGAATTGACGAGGAAGACACAAACAATAGATTGCACAATTTATTGCCTGGCATATTTCGCTGTATCTCTTCAGGTCATTACTACAGTAACAAGTACATAATTGGAGCAAATAAGTGAATCTTTTATAACTGAAGTACAATTTCAACAACGATCAAACATGACTGCCTGTTTTAACCAGGGAAGCCATAAAGTCAGAACCATCTCTTTCTGTTTATGAGCCAGTTCTCCTCATTGTTCAGATCATGTAAAATGTAGGTGTTTTTCAGCTTCTTGGCCCTCGGTAGTCTAAGATTTGGCTATCCTCCGACAAACGGTCGGCAAAGATGGCGGCGGCAAAATATCCAGCCGAGCCGCGGTCACGGGTCATTGCGCACTTCCGGCTACTTAATTTGCAGTCTTCCTGCGGTTTTCCGCCAACAACCGCTACCGCCATGTGGCCCCCATGCCGCTTATGCGGCGTGGATTGGGGCTAAACTAGATGGCTAGGACTCATGAGCAGCAGCTTCCACATCTCCTGCAGCTTTGCTCGTGAGTCCTAGCCATCTAGTTTAGCCCCAATCCACGCCACATGAGTGGTTTGGGAGCCACGTGGCGGTAGCCATTGTCGCCGGAAAAGCGCACATGAAGTAGCCGGAAGCGCGCAATTGACCCGTGACACCAAGTGCCCAATGACCCGTGACCGCGGCTCGGCTGGATATTTTGCCGCCGCCATCTTTGCCGACTGTTTGTCGGAGGATAGCCTAAGATTTTTCTGTAGCATTTCAGTTCAAAAGCTCAGATATTTTGTTAAAGATTGAGTAAGAGGCATTGACTCACATCCATAAGTTGCCAGGGAAAAGATGCATGGTCCGGAATTTTTAATTGTAACTCGCTTGTAGGTGCCGTGCCTTCTTCATCCCTTTTAGCTGGTTAGCTTTGAGGTTTAAACAATGGATCAACATCATGGCGCTGGGTTGGTAACCCATAAGTGCTCCATTCTTCTTCTAACTCAAGTTTAAGTCTGAAGAAACTTGGCACAGTGCACAGGCTCTGTAGCACTGGTGAAGATTCTGAAAAATTTAGGGTAGATTATAAACTCCAAATTTAGCCTCAGCATTGCTAAAGCAAGCCTTTTTTTTTAACTTCTTTTGTGCAGTCGCCGTTGTTATTCACAGTTGGGCTAAATATTCAAAATCTGCTATCTCTCTCCCCCCCCCCCCCCCTTTACCTCCAAAGAATACCAAACAATTTTATGAATGTTCAGAGAACTGATGGGGAAACAAAGATGATGAGGAGAGAAAAATACAAACATTTACATCTCAGTGGCAGTAACTGCTCTGAGATTTCATCTTTTTTCACATTCCGAACTCTTACACCTTATTGTTGCAGGTATCACCCGCCTGCATTCAGCTGTTTTAATGACCTTTTTCCAGTTGGGGACTCTAAATGCTTGTTGATCTGCCTGAATATTCTCTCTCCATTGTCTTATTTTTTATCTCCCTATCATACTGTACCTTGTATGGACTTCGAGTTACTTTGTAACCATTGGGAGCTCTAATATAACCTTATGATTGAATAGGGTTTTTGGCATTAAAACCTAGGGCAATATCCAAATAGTGTTGCATTGCACTTTGTGTCACTGGATGTAACTCGCTGATTGTCTGGTACTCGTAGGGTTCAAATTCACTTATTCCACGCCCTGACTTCCATAAAATTTTTATCAGTGATTCTAATTGATTTTAAAAATTGTGTTTATTATTTTGGCCTGGAGAGAATGAGGCACCTGGATGTAACCAGAGGGTCTGGCCAGCTGACTACACTCAGAGGAAAGGCAAGACGGACATATAACCAGATCGTGACCGGTACCATCAGTATTGGAACTCTGCGTGGGCTGCTGAAGATGAGGATGGAGCACACATGGGAATGCCATGAGTGCTGTGTTGTTAATTCTTGACTTGATTCAACTCAACCCATACATTTTTGTTTGTTTGTTTGTTTAGAAACTAAGATGTTTTTGTCTCTCTATTATGTGCCATTCTTTCTGCATGCCCTATCCATTACAGTCGGTTAGCACTTATGATTCAGCTGCTCTGAGACTGTCAGGACATTGTTTAGCACTTATGATTCAGCTGCTCTGAGACTGTCAGGACATTGTTTAGCACTTATGAGTCAGCTGCTCTGAGACTGTCAGGACATTGTTTAGCACTTATGATTCAGCTGCTCTGAGACTGTCAGGACATTGTATCATCAGATTCAGCGCCACTGAAACTGAGTATTTGTTCACCTGGAAAATTTTTAATATCCACAGAACACGTGGACAAATGTTTCGCCAATGCAGATAAGTAGAGCCGGAGCTGGAGTCGCCTTGGCAGACAGCAAAATCTACGTCTTCGGTGGCAGATCGCAGGATGTGGAGCTGGCAGGGAGTAGCCGGTTCAATGCCTCGATTACCTTGGACAGTGTTGAATGTTATGACCCTGATAAAGATGTTTGGTGTAACCTGCCAAGCATGGCCTATGAGCGATGTGAGACAGTTGCGGTGGTGTTATGATGTGGCTCATACTGCTGCTTGATTCTGCTGGTGCTGAAAGCTCAGGGTTTTATTATCATCATCCTGAGTTAGTTGCTTACATACTGGGTTATATGTTGGCTAACTAACTGACAGGCTGCCCATATGAGTTTGAGGCCTCATTTGAGTTTAAGGCCCTATGTAAGTTTGAAGCCTCTTGTAAGTGTCAGGCCCCATTTGAGTTTGAGGCCCCAAGTAAGTTTGAGGCCATATCTGAGTGTGAGGCCTCATTTGAGTTTGAGGCCCCAAGTAAGTTTGAGGCCATATCTGAGTGTGAGACCCCATTTGAGTTTGAGGCCCCATCTAGTGTAAGGCCCCATTTGGGTTTGAGGCAACATTTGCTTGTAAAGGGGGGGGGGGGGGTGGGAGAGACAGAAACCACAATGCGCCAAGCATGATTGTAAGGCCGAGCACAGAAGATAAAAGAACTAGCAAACTAACTATGTTTACAGTCAGCCAAAAGCCACCAAGTAGCAAGGAAGAATATTAACCTGAGGTTAGACAAACACCAAGTGATGAAAGAAGAGCATCCCACATACCTTGGAGTCACACTTGACCCGCAGCTCAGCCTCAAGAACCATATTGAAAACATCAGGAATAAGGCATTGAGGCGGTTACAGTTATTAAAGAGACTTGCAGGTACATCATGGGGATCAGACAAGGAAACTCTGAGGGGCTTATACCTAGGATATGTTCGCTCTGTGATAGAGTACAACAACTCACTGCTTACAACTTGTTCCAAAACTAACCTAGAGACTCTTGACAGAGTACAAAATAATGCCCTCCGATTAATCTGCGGAGCTATGCAGTCTACACCAACTGCTGCATGTGAAATCCATACAAATGTGGAACCCCTCGGGTTGCGGAGAGAAAAAGCCACTTTAGAAATTTATGAAAGATGCGTTAGGAAAAATCGTAACCATCCTAATAGACATCTTGTAGAAAACTGGGAATCCAAACAAAGAATAAAGCACAAATCGGTTTTACACTGTGTAAATGAAATTCAGGACAGATACCACCTCCCAGAAAGACGTCAAGGAATTCAGAATGTTGCAAAAAACCTACCACCACATGCTCGCTTTAAAGCTCCAGAAGTCCAAACTAAATTGGTAGGCGAGGAAACCAAACAGTCCGACCCAATCGCTCTTATGAACTCATCACTAAAGACCGTTGATTCTTACCCCCAAGAATGGATACATGTCTATACTGATGGATCAGCATTTAAAGCTACCATTAAAGCAGGTTACGGAATCTACATAGGTTATCCCGATGGATCTGTTGAAGAGATTTTTGATGCATGCGGGAATTCTGTTCAAACTATGAAGCTGAAATAATTGCACTGGAAACAGCAGTATACCACTTAAAGACTGTAATGGATGTTTACCCCTCAAAGGTCCAAAAAAATGTCATCTTCACAGATTCAATGTCTGCCCTTCAAGCTCTGGAGGGCAATGAACGCTGCAGAACTGACATAGCCAAGATAATCCTGGATGCCGATCATCTTATTACCTCATACAACATCAGAATAGTGATGCAGTGGATTCCAGGTCACTCCGGCACACCAGGTAATGACAGAGCTGACAGATTGGCAAAGATAGGAGCAACACAAGAACAACCACCTACAGCGACAACCCTCCAGACAGCAAAAACACTGATAAGAGCTATAAACAAAGAGACTTGGTTGAACAGATGGGCCATGGGAGACACTGGAAGAGAGGTTTATAGACATATGTCTGGCCCTGATCCTAATGACAGCATTAACCATCTAACAAGAAGGGACCAGGCCACCATCTTCAGACTTAGAACGCAACATACTCCACTCAATGGACACCTAAACAGAATACAGCCACAACACTCCCCAGAGTGCCAGCTATGTAACTACCCCTACGAAACTGTTGAACACCATCTCTTTGAGTGCCCAAAACTCAGTGAGACAAGAAGAACGCTACTCCCTCCGAGACCAGACAAGTGGAACACCTTGTACGGAGGAAAAGAACAGCTTGTGAAAACATGCAAATTCCACTACATGGCATTGGGCCAAAGGGCGAAAGCTCATGCGCCGCTGGATCGATAACAACAACAGCAACAACAGTCAGCTGCAGTTAATTTGGTAGCAGATCATTCTGCATTAACTTTGGTATTTGCGTTATACCATTCAGGAAGCAGCGATAAACTTAAGAACTCTTCTTCCAGTCCTAGATGAATATTTTTATAACCCAGTTGATACTTGATGGGTGATGTGGTCTGCAACACACAGGCTGTCTTTACTTCCCAGAATATATCCTGCTACCCATTTTAGGCTGGGTTGACCTGAAAACCGTGGTAATTTATTTAAAAAAAAAAAAAATGTACCTATTTGCAATCGCAAATTACTAAATGTAAAATTGCTTTATAATGCCACACAACAGCCAGTAAATGTCAGGATTGGTTTACGATGTCATAAACAATACATGCAACTTTTTCCCATCACTATCAGATTATATTTTATATATTATTATTATATACAATCTTAGCTCCCATGTCAGAGTTTGTCATTCATTAAGAATTTTGCCAGATTGAAATGGGGTCGATGGAATATCCAAGGCTGTAAGTACCAGTGTCTACACAGCACATACAAGGGCTTGCAGCCAGTACCTCTTCAAAACCTGATGCTGAAAAGCAGAACCAGGCTAGAAAAGCAGAAGAAGAATAAGAAGAAAAAGGTATGTGTGGTGAGTGAAACAAATTGAGAAGCCCTGAGTAAGATCTTGTTCGTGTAATACATTCCAAAACTTTCTCAACTACTGTTTGTTATTTTGTGTATTCAGAACTTCTTGTTTTTCCCACTTTGAGGATAACACAGTAAAAGCAAAGGACTCTGCAGATGTTCTGTTCACAGATCTCATATCAGTTCATTCAGTTTTTTAGGATTCGCTTCCTGAAGCCCTGCCTATTGAAGGTTATGTAAAAAAGATGTCAGCTAAAGGGAAATAACCACTTTTAACTCTTTCTGTCCAAAGCAACACACTCTGTATAATTGGAAACTATTTATACATACCAATCTTCTTCTTCTTCTCTGTTTGCTGTCTGTATGCTCCAGCAGAAAGTCCTGGTTGTTTGTCCATTTGGACTTATGCTTTATGCCAAGGCCTGTTCTGCATGTTGTACATCCATTTTACTAGCTTATTTGTGTGCAGTTGTTTGTTCCTTGCCGCTAGGTTAGATGCATTTTGATTCAAAGGAAACTCCCAATTAGTCGACTCCCATGACATGCTTGTTGCGCTTTCCCGCATTGGGACACAAATTTTATGTCGGGAACATCAGTGTTATGAGATAAAATTTGTGTTTTTTCCTAGTTCATATTGGATTATTTCAAAGTGTATACAAAGGAAAAATTCCAAGGATTGTGTATTCGCACTATTTTCTTTCACACAAAGAATTATTCCGGGCTTGTGATTCAGTGGACTTACTAATCATCAGCTCTGTGCCGAAGATTTCATTTCCTTTTGGAAAAGAACATACCTGCTATCAACCCGACAGCCAAGCGGAGCAAGCCCCGGACACCGGAATCACTCCAGCTACAGCTCCAGCGATCGTCGGGACAAGGTCGGCTGGTTCACCGCAGGAGACATCAGCTCACCGGGTGAAGCCAGCTCACTTGAGGACCAGAACACAGGATCCTCGACCTTGTGGCAGGGACAAAGCCGGCAGAATCTACAGTATTAAGAAAGAGGACGCCATCTTTACAAAAATTACAGAATGGCGGTCGTGGACATCTCCATTGACGCTAACACCTTCCCTGGAGGTCTACATCAGAAAGGAACCATTGTAGTTACTTTAAACGGCACGGGAGCAGTGTCCAAAGCGTCGCTGCCATGGATGACGGCTTTGCTGCTGGGCCCAGGACAGGTCCCGGGGGGAATCGCGGACCTTTATAGGTTCATGAACCCCACCCGATGGTTCTTTACTCTGAACACTGTGGTGCAGGAAAAGGTGTACCAAGAGCTCCATGACAAGAGGCTCAACATCAAAGGCGTAGAGGTACACCTTCAGCACAAAGATCAAAAGAAGACCAGAATCACTATGGACTTCTTGCCGGCAACGGCAACAGAGGCCAGTGTAAAGAAGACCTTGGCACTCTTCACCGGGGAATAGAATCCCCAAGTGTACAAACTGCGTGCTCTGAGTGGAAAGTGGGCCGCTGTAGTGGAGGAAAACAAAAACCATTCCCCACTACGTGAACATGCACGGCCTGGACCTGCCCAACGGCCACCATCAAATCCTGGTGCAGGTCCCAGGGAAAAGAGTGAAATGCATTCACTGCGAGGAAGATGACCACTGGGCGAACCGTTGCCCCAACCGCTGGAGGCGCCCAACCCCGGCCAAAGAACCCAGCGCCGAACCCTGATACGGCCACTGCTGACAAAGAACGTGCCAGTGAGGGCCGAACAAGAAAACATAATTCAACGTGGCAGAACCCAAGCTGACATCCCGGTCGGGGCGGGACTGCCACAAACCAACAAAACAACAAACAAACAACAACCCAACATGACAGGTGAGGCAACAGACCAGCAAGCAGCGGAACCAGAAAACGCTGAGGAGAGCGATCCATACTCTTCAGTCTGTGTTATTTAGTTTGAAAAATATTCAAAGTGTTTATTTGTCACTTTAGATAATGACAGGTTTGACGATTGTTAGTTTGAATGTGTCGGGTTCCGGCGCAAACAACATCACGTAGTATCTCTCATACAGAAACATAAACCTGATTTTCTTCTCCTACAAGAAACAAACATCCAGACACACTATCTCTTTCAACAAATAGTCACACAGATGGGCCTGAGACATGCATATCACAGCCCGTCGATACACAACACAGGGTCAGGCACAGCAACACTACTCACATCAGACAACTGGGAAATAATGAACACACATACAGACGACAAAGGGAACATATGCATCATACAGATCGCAAACAACACCCAGTCATATACAGTAGTCAACATCCATGCACCACCCAATTACGTCTATCAACCCACATTCTTCGAATACTTAGAAAACATGCTCACGCTGGCACACAGAGGACACCATATCGTCCCTGCCGGCGACTTTAACTGCGTCCTGACTCAAGATGATGTCGTTGGAGGGAAGGAAAGGACGCAAGTGAGACAAACTGGCATGGACGGTAAGAACCAGCTGGAGACCCTTAGTAATATCATCGACACCTTTAATCTAACAGATTCATTCCGAGAAAAACACCCAAACAAGATTGACACGACCCACAAAAACAAAACACATAACAGATCATCCAGGCTAGACAGAATATACACACCCAAAACACACCACATCATACAGTGCAGACACCTCCCAGAAACCCTACAATTCACAGACCACAAAGCCATACTCACACACATCGAACAACGAAAAACAAACACACAACCTTTCAGACGGTCTCCGCACTGGAAATTCAACAACTCTCTTCTCCAGAATGCGGACTTCACGACTCAAATCTCTGCTATCATCCACCGCTGTACTGATGACGCACCGGTCGACAGCTACCTGGAACACTGGGAGATGCTGAAGAACACAATTAGATCCAGAACACAGCTTCTAGCATCTCTCATACACCGACAGAGACGGGAAATGGAAGAAATTCTACAGACCGCCATTGGCATGACGAAAATGACAGACAGAAACAGCCCACACATACAGACTTTAGAAACGGAACTAGGACAACACCAGCAACATAGATTCCTGGGTGCCTTACTTAGGACACGCCTGAACACAATTACACAAGAGACGCCTGGGAAACAATATCTAGCAATCGAACAAAACATCCAACACAATAGATTCATCAGATGACAGACACGGAGGAAACACCCACACAGATCTGACACAAATGAATCAAGCATTCCACAAATACTACGCTAACTTATTCACAGCAGAAGCGATCAATGAAGACGAACAAAACCGGTTCCTACGACATGCCAAACGACTGAACGAAGCACAACGTGATGCCCTCGACAGCCCTCTAACGCTATCAGAAATTACAAATTCTTTATCCAATATGAAACCTGAAAAGTCGCCTGGAAGCAATGGATTTTCTGTGGAATTTTATATATTCTTCTTTCCCCTGTTAGGCCCACTCCTTCTAAAAGTCTACGAGGAAGCCTTTGCTAATGGACAGTTTTTCGATGACTTCAACACCTCTTATGTCACTCTCATTCCCAAAGACGGCATAGACAAAACTTTTCTAAAGAACTATCGTCCTATCTCTCTTCTTAAGATTGATTATAGAGCTCTTTTTCTAACTTACACAACAAAAATGTCTCGGCAAAGGCTAGACAAGTCACTTTTCGACTCCTCTTTTTTATGACTCCGACCTCTGAAAGAGAGGTGCGCAGATCGGGCCAGCTAAAACAATGCCCCTTGTGCCGACAGCAGAAAGGCACAGGAGTCAGAAAGGCACTTGTTTTACGAGTGCCAGGTGGTCACACCAACACACCAACTTCTCAGAGACACAATCAGCAATCACACAGGCAAACAGGTAAACCTCTTTACAGCAATCTTTCTTAACACTGTCCTTGTACGCGACAAGCATTCACACATGAAAAAACATACAACTTTTAGCTCAGTACAGACTACTCATTTGGACATGCAGAAATTTAGCATAGTATCATTTCAGAACCTACAACCCACATTTATTCTTCCTAATAATACAGAATACAATAAATATTTCCAGAGGCAGCAGACGACGTCTGAACTGCCGACACACACACACTTATTTATTTTTATTTGTAACTGCGTTAACCATGTCAATGTACCTTTTATAGTCCAAACAACATGTAAACCAATGTAACCCCCCCCCCCCCCTTTTTCCTCCATCCTCCCCCACTACCTACACAAAGCCTCATGTCGCAAGGCTGTGTAAAAGAGATGCGCACTCTCTAACTTCACACGACATACCACAAAAACTTGGAGACTAGTTTTGGTGGAAAGAGAATCAGCAAAGGAGAAAATCTACGAACCCTCTCCCTCGTTTGCCTCCCTTCACCCCCACAAATAAACAAAGATACACAGAACGCACACACTGGAAGCAGAAAAACTCAGAAAGCTGACAATAGACATATAAATACTTTAAACTCCCCGTTCTTTATAGAGACTATCTCTGGAAATTTTTGACTGGTACACCCGGGTTTCACCCGAGTGTACCATAAACACAAGTAAATGTGGCAGAAACAAAAGAGATGCCCAGGGCTTGCTCCGTTCGCTTTGTCAGGTCAGCCTCCTTTCCTCCCCTATTCTCCCCCATATCTCCATCCCTTTCTCTCTCTTTAAAAGGGACATATTTGAAACTCTACTCTGGCTCTTGCCTGAGGCCGCAAGGTAGCCCGGTCGAAATGGTTTAAGGCGGAATGCGGTTTCTGGGACCTCTCCACGGGTGATTCTTACCCACATGGTTGCACTTTGTGTCATCGGGTGTTTATCGCTTGTGTGATGTCTTGGTGGGTTTTAAAGAAGATGTAGAAAAATTGAATACATCTATACTATGTTTTATTGGGGAAACACACGTCTGCCAAGAAAGGCAAAACGAGTGACCCCCCTTTGTGCCCCTGTCCTCCTCACGCTGATCACCCCGTGTTGCTGAACTGTGTTTTTGTCTCCCCTTCCTCTGATAGAGATAGATTGGTAAATTTTTCACTTTTTGCTGATGTTTCAAATTATTGGATGTAAATAATGTAAATAATAATGAGTGGCCCTGTCTATCCTTTCCTTTGCTTCCCCCTTCTTCCCCCTACCCCACACCCCCCCCCCCTTCCCCCCCACCCCGTTTCCCTGCCCTGTCTGTTTTTTATAACTCTTGTTTAGTGAAAGAGTCTTTAAAAAAAACCCAGAAAACATTTTTGTTCCTACAAGGATTGTGCATTTGGCCCCTGTGGAAGAATTATACCCCTGAAGTTCTGTCATTCTTGTCCCTCTCAGACATTAGCTAAGGCCTCCTAGGACTGACAGAGTCGAGGAAGCCTTTCTGTGTGGATTCCATATCCCTATTCAGAGGGGGAAAAAGAATGGACTCCCTATCCGCTTAACAAGCATGTTGTAAAGGTCAACTAATTAGGGGAGTTTCCTTTAAAGTCAGAGTGAAGATGTTTCCTTATAAGTCAGAGCAAATGTGTTTCCTACAAAGTCAGAGTGAAGATTTTTCCTTCAAAGTCAGAGTGAAGGTGTTTCCTTCAAAGTCAGAGTGAAGATTTTTTCTTTCTTCAAAGTCAGAGTGAAGATTTTTCCTTCAAAGTCAGAGTGAAGGTGTTTCCTTCAAAGTCAGAGTGAAGGTGTTTCCTTCAAAGTCAGAGTGAAGGTGTTTCCTACAAAGTCAGAGTGAAGGTGTTTCCTTCAAGTTAGAGTGAAGATGTTTCCTTTAAAGTCAGAGTGAAGGTGTTTCCTACAAAGTCATAGTAAAGGTGTTTCCTTCAAGTTAGAGTGAAGGTATTTCATTCAAAGTCAGAGTGCGTCTGCCTAAGAAATAAGTACCCCACAGTCTGCACACAAATAAGCTGAATTTGAAAACACAAAAAAAACAGGTTTACATGCAAAATTCAAGTTCTGGAACAAAATTAAAGCTCAGAACCACCTGAACTGTCCACTGGAGTTTACATCCAGGGAACGAGCTGACGAAGAACAGAGAGGCTAAGCACAAAGTCAGATGATTTATTTTGTTTGCTTGATTGATCAATCTGGAATGTGATTTCACCTTTGACTTATATCATAGGAATAATTGTTTATGCTAGTATATAAGTGCACAATTTGATTTGTAAAATATGAATACAGTAAAGCCTCGTTAAGACAAACTCTTCATTATTCATAATAGGTCTGTTAGTCTCCAGTTGTCGGCTCTGTGGCTAAGTCAGTACATACGTTTTGTAATGCCGGGATGCCGGGTTTGATCCCAGCTGCGGGCCATGCGCCTTGCGTTGGTTTTGACAGTGATATCAAAAAAGCCGACCGTCCAGAAAGAAATGGCAAACTACAGGACGTAAATTTGCTTAGAAAAACCAGGGTTGGTTCTGCAACGTCCTGTAAATGATACGCAACTAACCTTAGTCTCCAGTTAGCACGTATTTTTTTAAATACCAACTCGTGATTTTTCGGCCCTTTGGAATTCAAGGTAATGAGTTTTTACTATATAAGTTTTGTATGTAACACCACAGTTTTGTATGTAACACCACAGTTTTGTATGTAACACCACAGTTTTGTATGTAACACCACAGTTTTGTATGTAACACCACAGTTTTGTATGTAACACCACAGTTTTGTATGTAACACCACAGTTTTGTTTGCATCATATGAATGATTGATAAACCTTGTATCATTTTGCTTGTATCGGGTGAATAATTTATCAGTCTAGTATCATTAGACTTGTATTTATCATATGAATGTTTGATAAATCTAGTATGTAACACCTTAATTTGACTTGTATCATATGAGTGATTGATAAATCTAAAATTAACATTACAGTTTAACTTGTAACATATGAATGGTTCATAAATCTGGTATGTAACAGTACCTATCATATGACTTGGATCATTTGAGTGATTTATAAATCTGGTATCACTTTACTTGTATTACATAAGTGATTGATAAATCTGATAGATATAACATGACAGGTGGATTTGTATCGTAGTAATGACTGACCAAGTAAGGAATGAATGTGAAAAATGTTAATAATTTGTTTTGCCACATGTCTTTCATTTGGTCGTACGTCTGGTGTTTATCAGGTGTGATTGTATATTTTGTTGCAAATCACACATCGTGGCAAATGAGACCCATTCAGTTCATCAGCTAGACAATAAACCAAATGTTTAGGATGATGAAAAAATGGATTGGTTTCAAATCTTCTCCCGAGGGACTTATTTAGCGTCCCCTGCTGGCTTGCCAGGTCGGTCACAGGTCAAGGGGAAAGCTGACCTAGGTGAGTCCATCCATCTGTGCAAGTTGGTGCCCTGTTAGTCAATGGCTATGTGGCCAGGGTTTGTAAAATAATATATTAATCTATCAAAATAAGTATTTAAGAAATAGCTGCTATTTAACTCTTCACTGATGACATTTTGTGTGGATACGATTTATTATTTGGGATGAAATTGTAAAACAGCCTAATGTAGAGTACTAGAAGCCATTGTTCAATATGTTCTATTTATGTATTATGTACATATATCTGAGCTGTCTGCCTGTTTGATTCTGTTTATCCTCTTATCTCCACTTTTTAAATTCTGTAATTTTGTTTCAAACATTTCAAACATAATAATTTCTTTATTAATTATTTTTGTTTTGTTTTAAATACTTAACCTTAATTTCTACTTCTTTTGTTCTTCTGCATATGGTTTATAAAATTAGTTTTGCAACTGTATATTATATACTTAATTGTTAGTGCCATGTGAAGTGTAAATCTCATTATCGCTCACTATTATTTGTAAATTATTATTTTAACTATTATGTAAGCTAATTTAAGTAGTGTAACATTTACAGATATTAGTAACAATATCACTGCAAATATTACGGTGTGCTAGGAAAAAATAAAAATTCAACAAGAAATTTCTAATCAATAATAATATCATTAACTGGAAGAATATAAAAATGGCTGCTAAGAAGGTTTCACCAGAAAATTAAAGAAGTTTGAAATTCAGAAACAAGATATGTGCACTCGATTTGGAGCTTTTGAATGGAACAGTCAACGTGTGGGTTTCAGGGGCCTAATTTTCAGGGAAGGGGGGGAGGGGAGGGGGTAGGGAGGCAGGAACAAGAATTGGCCACATGGCCCTTTAACAAACATGTTGTAAAGAGCAATTAATTAATGACTGGCTGAGATCAGATGTGTTGAACTAAAAAGCTGACATCGCAGCCTTGGTGTAAGCCTATCATCACAATAAACCACGTCTGCTGCTTAAGCGTTGTGGGCAGGAATAGTTTGTGATCCAGTGCATGCTGGCTGGCACCGGCTGTTGTCATGTCATTGCTTTAAAAAAAATAAAAACATTCCTCCGTAATTCTTGAGCAGTTTCACATGAGCAGATAAATTCCCTGCTGGCTTGCTAGGACTGTTGCAAGATTATCCTTATCTGAACACACTGATGTTAAAAACTCACAATAACATGCATTTACAACCCATAGAAAGTTAACCAGCTTTTGTTTACTCCGCCATCTTGTTTGCAGAACTAGTTCTGGCATTTTTTTGCTGTTTGCGAATTAACTCGGCAATGTTACATTCAGTAGTTTGCCATTGCTTTCTGAATGATTGGCTGCTGTACCAATGCAAGTTGGTTTGGTGCCAGATCACCCACAACTTGATTTAACCCTGCACCACAGAATTGCAAAGCAATCTTGATAGCTTTTTATCATAGTATGTAGAGGTGTCAGCATATAAACTGTTCTATACTGTTCAAGACTGCAGATTGTGGAGAGGCATGATCATCCATGCCAGTCGGCAAGGCACTTGATGACGACAAACTGGCATGATCTGGAATCTCCATTCTGCATGTGAATAGCGTGTCTACAGCACATATTCTTTCATTTCTTCTCTGCATCTTTTTCTTTGTTTCGGCTATTGATTGGGTTGATTTGAAGATAAGAAGACTCCGCAGATTTGAGTTAGATACTTCAGCCCATGTTGTCAATTCCATTATGTCATCATTGAAATGCTCACAGAATTGCAAACTATAGCCAGCATTTGTATAATTCAGCAGGTTGTGGCAACAATTTTCTTCATTTGATTTACATAAAGGTGCTTAGATCTGTCTGTGTTGTGTGTTTATTTTCTGTGTGCAAGGATTCTAGAGTAATGACAGTCAGTGTATTACTACACTAATTACAACTCTGGATCCCTCTGTTGGTTGCAGGACCCCATGTTAGTGGAAAAGAAAGTAGTCCACAGTCCTCTTTCGGCCCCAAGCAACACCTGGTGTGTGAATAAATTTACTCCATGATTCCCATCTGTAACGTAATGCGCACTCTTACTTTTACCATTTGGCCAGAACATGCTAGAGAAATCTGGCTTCTCCAATAAGTTTCTACAATTATGTATATTGCCACTTTGAAAGTAAAGCATTCATAATTTGGCATCCTATGGTATTTCCTGTGAAACCTTCTTGTGTTGAAAAAGTTAACAAGTATTTGGTAAGAGGTGACTAATTACCATAAATTGTGGTGATTAATCTGTGTTTTCAAGCCTAAAGTTTGTTTCCAAACTAGGTACAAACCTTTACCATCTGGTTATAAACAAATGGGACAGAACTCCCAACAATCACTGTACACTACTTTATGTTCATGCCAGAACACGCAGGCGTGCAAGGAAATAAACAGGCTGATAGGCTTGCAGGTAAAGCTACCATGGCTGCGGGTGTGCCGTGGACCATGCTGATGTACTGAATGCTCAGCAAGAAGTGAAACATTTACGAGAACCAAGTGATGACTGTAAATCTGCAATCATGTCCAGGCTGCAGGAACAGCATGTTAAAAGGGGTGTGGCCAGACAAGAGCACTATGCAGAAAGCCAAATACAAATAAGTAACAAGCACAGGACTGGTATTGTCAAGTTACTGCATGCGGCAAGAGTTACTGAAAAGGGTATCTGAGCATTTAAGGACTGAGTGGTTTGATACACAGTGAGGATAATCTGTTAGCTAACTGACTGACTAACCAACCAACCAACTAACTAATTGTACACTGCGTACTGTACCTTCAGCAGGCTACCACAAACATTGCCCACTAAAACTTGTGTGGCAAACATTGTGGCATATTACTACAAACATGTTTGTGGGTCGATTTGTACGCTAGGTAAAGGCCTACCTCAGAAAGTAGTGACTGTTATGAATGGAGATTGCTGATCATGAGTGAAAGTTCCTGAGACTCTGAGAATCGAGGCTGGGTCGGTGTGAATCTGAATCTGAAGACTGTGAGATTCTGAGAGGCTGGACTGGAAACGCAAGCTGTCGGCATGAGTGTGATGTATGGACTGAAAGGTAATAACAGCTAGATTTGAGTTGTGATGTTTCTACAGAAGTTTTCCTTATTGGGCCCTGTATTACTAGTGAAACCATTGAACAGTGACTAGACAGACCGGTTGTTGGATCAGCAATAAACAAATCAACGATTGCCGATTGACTTGTCTACATCTACAGTGTTTGTACTAACATAACAGCTGTACTAATGTATGTCAGCGTGTTTTTAGGCCCAAATAGAGCATAGACAGAGCATTATTTCATTAGGGCTAAAGAAAATATAACCCAACGGTTGAGCGGGGTTTCTGGCACTTGCACCTGGGTGATTCTCATCCAAAAAGTGGCACTTTCTGTCACTGGGTGTGTATGGCTAGTTTTGCGGTCCTGGGAGGGGGGTGGGGGGGGGGGGAGAGAAATGTTGAACGTTACTCAAGAATACATGCTTTATCAGGGTACCATCTTAGCCCGGTACCTCAATTTTTAACTCTTAGAAGGTTGAACGTGAGATTTGTCATCTTGTTTGTAACACATGAAAACGCTGGACTTAAACTCAAGATTTTCGGACTGGCAGACGAGCGTCTAACCGCTACTCCATAGCGCCTGCCACTTCAGCCTTGAAAGGAAGATGTTAATTAAAAGCTGGTAAACTAATGGACCTTTGAGTCTGTTTGTTTTTCTCACAAACCAGCTCCTCCACAACTGAACAACCGGTTATTTCCTCACCGGTTTTTGGTGCCAGTTCTTCAACCTTCACCATTATTGCTAATCTGTGTCTGAACTGCTGGTCTGCCGGCCATATTTGCCGGAAATAAATGCATCCGAATTTTACGTATCATTGAGGCACTGTAAGGGTGAGTGAGGTTTTATTGAGATATTTTGGGACCATTAATCGGAGGAGTGTCTTTTTCTTCTCCCTTGGAAGAAACTGTCTCAGGAAAAGAATGGATTGCCTACATCAGAGAGGGACAATCTACATTCTTCGGTCGTCATGTTTAAAGAAGGAGAAAACTGGAGTATATTGTGACATTAGAAAATTCGGGAAAAGGGTGGGGGGTGGGGGGGGGGGGGTTTGAAGGGAGACCGAGAAAAAGATGCTGGACGGTTGGCCGGTGGAGGATCATCTGTGTCAAAGTTGACTGAAAGTACACGAGACAGAAGGTTGTGGATAAACATGACTACCAACGCCATACGGCATGGACAAAAAGAAGAAGAAGGTTAAAACGAGCCAAATGAAAGCCTGTGTGGGACTGGCAGATTAAACAAAAAAGTGAACACACAAGCTGACTCCAAGCGAACTAAGAAGGAGAAAAAAATGTACGTAAAAAAATGTTCTATTTACAAGTAGTTTTCAATGCTATATTCAATACGTAGGCAATATTTCTATTAAACCTATAAGCCAGAATTTATTCAGTGCAAACAGCCAATTTGTCCCCAAGCTTTCTGCGTCTACTGAAAGCCTCTCATTGTTCCCCGTATCTGGCAATTAATGCCAGACAAATTCCCTATCGTATTGCTCATGAATAAACAACAGTTCTGAAAATCACGGAACAAAAGATAATTTCTCACGTTGTCGCGGCGATCAGTTTTTAATTAATCATATCTTCTTTCACCACTTTAGAGCTAGGAAAGTAGCAAGAGGGAAATCCGTGCCGTCTAAACAGAAATTAAGGGTTTCAAATATCTGTCTCTTGAATCGTTTTAATGGGATATGATCTCAGGAAAATGCAAAAGGCGCTTTTACAATCCTCGAGGCGATATTTCTCCCGTACCACACAACGCACTTGTGTTAGCACTTCGGATGGCTACCATATGCTTTAATGCGAGTGTATGCTAGATATGCTGAGACAGCAGTCTGTCAATCTTTCCACAAGGGACTGTGATAGACATTCTGAGTGTTTTTCGCTGGCACAGGAGCGGAGCAAAGATGGGGCAACCCGTTTGCTATGAAGCTGAAACTAAGACTACCAGACTACCAGACAAACGCACTCAACGTTTATCATTTGCTCTATATACGTTATCCATATCTAGACTTCAATTGTAATTCGTCTCTTTTTTTGCGTACAGGGCTGCCGAAACTTTTTGTTTGAATAGTACCAAATTTGAAAGAAAGTGCCAACTTTAGCACCCCTGGTTATATACCATTTATAGGCGTCGTAAACCGACCTTAGGCATTTGTACCATGAAATGGTTGTTAGAACGGAGGACTGAGCACACACTGTCATAACTATAACTTCCTTGAAAGTTGAACAGGGTACCTGGGCTTGTTTTAATGGTTTGCTATCAGCACTGAAATTTTTGAGTATCACGGGGGTAGACCTTCGGGTCATGGTGGTCTGCCAACCAAACTGAAATCTTCTGATCTCAGGTTGTCAGACCTTTCATGTAACATCCATTAGTAGTCGTAGTAATAATTGTAGAAGTAGTAGTAGTAGTGTAGTAGTAGTAATAGTAGTAGTAGTAGTAGTAGTAGTAGTAGTAGTAGTAGTAGTAGTAGTAGTAGTAGTAGTAGTAGTAGTAGTAGTAGTAGTAGTAGTAGTAGTAGTAGTAGTAATGGTGGTGGTAGCAGTAGTAGCAGACGAGGTTTCAACTTCGATGCAAACAGGTCATCAAATAATTGCCCCATTCCTTCGCCAGGTAAAATCAGACTATATTTAAAGACAGTTCATAAAAGATAGATTACAAATGATCTGTTATTTAATGCACACAAAGGAATGCAACCATTATTAGAATGTGTCTGACCACCAGGATTTCAGTGGCAATGATTGACTGCCTTTTTACCCCACTAGGACATCACACTCAGCGATAAACAACCCGTGACATAAAGTGCCATTATTCAGATGAGGATCACCGTGAAGAGGTCACAGAAACTCCGTTCAACCGTTAGAGTATTTTTCGGGCTCTCAGCAACAACCAGAGTTAGGCTTTAAAAAAAACTTTAAAAAATTCGTCCGACATGGGGATTGCAGCCAAAGAAAAGAACCACACACTTCCATACAAAAGGCGCGTGTCAGCCAACAATAACACTGGTCACCAAGAGTTTCTCTGAAAGTACCCAGAACATGAAGTGTACAAGGCACAGGGTTAAAGCAAAGAGGCAATCTCTGTTGTAGCAGGCAGTAGGGATAATCCGGTAATTCGAATGTGTCAACTAGAGATTATAAAAGATCGTATCAGTGGTCAGGGAGCTGTTGGGCTTTTGTAATAGAATTTCCATTTTAACTGTGAGGTTTTTGTGTCGGTGTGAAAGATATCTTTTAAGGGGCTTAACTCTCAGAATGCTTGAAAGTCTTCACTTTTTAAGTGTAGAACTGTTCTATTTCCTGGAGCTTTCTTACAAAACGGTCAGCTGTTTATCCTTTCAAAGAAAACCAGATTGATCTGCGGTCTTGGAGCCTAAAGATTGAGGGCCGCATGGTTAATGTAGTCGCCGCGGACTGTACAGTTTCGGATTTTAGCTGGTGCTTAAGGGCTTGGTGGCTGGCACTTGCCTCGACGAACAAAGTCTTTAATGTCGCCATATAGCTGTCCACATGTGGGATGCAATTTTTTGTTATTTGAAGCCCTACCCTGGCTTCTGCCGGGGCCCTGAATTTAGCCGGGGCATAGATATGGCCTAGCCATAGATATGGCTTAACGGCTGAAAGGGGTTTCTGGTCCCTCTCCACGGGTGATCCTCATCCGCATGGTGGCACTTTGTGTTACCGAGTGTTGTTCGCTTGTGTTATGTCTGGGTGGGGTACAACTACCTACCTATCTTTAATGTCGTCAGTCTATATTTCTTTTGAGCGCCATCTGGAAAGTGTTTTAAATATGACATAGTAAAGGATAATTTTCCACACCTTTAGACGTATTGGGTATATAGGGCTAGACCTATGTTTTATAGACCAATCGGCACTCGAGGGTTGATATGATCAACATCACGCCCGCCGCTTTTACTTTCCGGGACTTTATCTAGTAACTATTTAAGGCTGTATCGACATGGGAGCAATGGTAAGTAAATTAAAGGTCCGTTTTCCACACCTATAGGCTTATAGGGCATATAGGGCTAGACCTATATCTTTATTGACCAATCGGCACTAGATGGGTATGTGGTCAACATCACGTCGGCCGCCTTTACTTTCTGGGACTGCACCTTGTACCCACTCAAGGCTGGGTCGACCTAGGAGTCAAGGTAATTAAAAAAAGAATATTCAAACTACGCCAGAGAGCGAACCCACGACCTTACCATCCGCAGGCGAGCGTACTGTATGAGTAGACAACTTTAACTGGCTGTTTAAAATTCCGTCGCAATCTCTTCGGGACATCCTACCACACAAAACACGCATCCACGGAACTGAAACACCACCATGACCCCATCGCTATCACATTTGGCAACCATTTCTAACTTTACCTGGCCGCTGGGCGATATGTGTGATCAAGAGACAATACAAATATTGAATTTGACCAGGACAGGACCCGGGATCCTGGCCAAGCACACAAGGGCGGGACAGATTCACCCTTTGTGTTTGATATAAATGCTGTTTACGCCATTCCCTCGTCGTCTGCTAAGCTCTGACAGCAATTTGAGGGTGAATCATTTTTATAGAAGAGGAACATAAAACATGAAGTTTACTGATGATAGTCCTGTTTTTGTTGTGTGTTTTCTTGGTTACAAAATAATGTTTCAATTTGGGATTTAAAAAAAAATTTACAATAATAGACCCACTGCCCTTCTCTCCCAAACAAGCATGTCGTAAAATGCAATCAATTAGGGGGTTTGCTGAAACTGGATATAATGGGTTGAAAGAAAGATTGCAGCCTAGCATAGAAGTTCCGAAAGCGGGGTAGCTGTCAAGGAACGTAGTCAATGTATATGTGCGTGTGTCTGTTGGGGGGGGGGGGGGGGGGGGGGGGGGGGGGGGGGGGGGGGCGGGGCGTGGGGGTGTGGTGTTGGTGTGTGTGTGTGTGTGTGTGTGTGTGTGTGTTTTCTTCTTCTTCTTCTTTTTCTTCTTCTTCTTTTTCTTCTTCTTCTTTTTCTTCTTCTTCTTCTTCTTCTTCTTTTTCTTCTTCTTCTTCTTCTTCTTTTTCTTCTTCTTCTTCTTTCTTCTTCTTCTTCTTCTTTCTTCTTCTTATTCTGTTTCGTTCGCCTGAAAAAAAGTTGATTGTGTCAGCAGTTTTTATCTCCTATAAATGTTACTGTCTTTTTAGTTCGTTCAGTGCTCCATAGTTTACGTTCCACTGTTGTTCTGTCTGGCCAACAGGTTTGACTTCATGTCTCAAATTCTGTGAAGTCCTGGAGTACATGTTTTGCTGTCTTAAACACCTTTCTACGGGTGCACATGGCTGATACGCCTCTCTTGAATTTTGTGTACATGTGGTAAGTGTTTTCTTTTATATCATTATTCTACCGATGAAAGATTATCGCCCCAAAGTCCTTTGTTTCTTTACTGTGAGTGATTTTTTTTGTAAAGTGACGCATATTTTACGTTTTTCTTACCATTTTCTATGTTTTAACTTACCTATCTTTTGCAACACACACACACACGCACGCACGCACGCACACACGCACGCACGCACGCACGCACGCACACACACACACACACACACACACACACACACATATATATATATTCAAGCGGCGTCCGTGGCTTAGGCGTTGCGAGTTCCGACTCGTAAATCCAACGTACCGCGATCGAAACCCACTGCTGGCTGCGTGGATTTTTATCATGGTATGGGGCGTCGCAGGTCGACCCAGCCTAAAATGGGTACCAGGGTGGGCTGTCCTGGGGAAAGTAAAGACGGCCGGCGTAATACTGACCACATTACCCACCAAGTGCTGATGATATGTCGCTCTTCACATATACCCGATACGCCTAAAGGCATAAAAAGGGATCTTGACTTTTTTTTTTTTACTTTTTATACATTACTCAAGGAACCTAGTGGTTTTCTTGCATGAGTTGATGATAGCGACATTCTGCAAAGGGTTTGCTACATTATGATATACCTGTTGGCGTGACCCTATGAAATTATTGTTTACTGAACTTTTGCCCTTTGTTCCTGCCAGACAGAATTAATCAACTACACCCTCAGCGGACCTTAGATCTGAGATGTTCAATCACAATTTTAACAGATCATAGGTGTCATGTTAATTTGTATCCACGAATAGTGTCATGTCATTCTGTCATCTTGCTTGAATTATGGATAGCGGGACTTCATGAATGAATCACAAACAGTTCGTGCTTGATTGGAAACCCAATGATGTTTTCAGGGGCGTCAAGACAACGAAAACATTGAGGTGAAAAAGGGGAAGACGTTGACATATTTAAGGGGTTGGGGCAGAGTTAAGGGGCGTAGGCCTTGTAAGAAGAACCTTGTTACAGCTATGACCTCCATTGTCATCACGCTGACGGTAGACGCAAATGATTCACTGTCTTTTAAAATTACTTTTCCTTTGATTCTTGCCTTGAAAGCCCATGCATTTCGCTTCTGCAGAATCACAGATCTATGTATATACAAAACAGCATCTTCCGGTGATAGGTATCCCTCCACCTATGCTTTCTCTTCTGCATCAACTATTCTTCTTTTTCTTCTTCCATTCCACCTTGTACCTTAGTAAAGTATCGGGGGGAGATGGGTGGATGGGTGGTGGGAAGGTGGTGGTGGGGGGATATGCAAGGTTCGTTGATGAGCTCTGTCAAGAGCATTTTAAAGATTGATGTTCATTTCTGTAAGGTGCCTAATGCCATCACTCCATAATTTCCGAGGTCTTCCACTGACTCTATACCCGTTGTAACTTTTCAGTGTGGTTCGCTGTGGTAGATAGTACCAGGGCATTCTTGTTAGGTGTCCAAACCACTTTATTTGTTGTTCGTTGATGACCTGTAAGACTGGCTTTATTCCTAGCATTCGTCTGATTTCGTGATTTCATATTCTGTCTTTCCTTGATACTCCTGTAGCTCTTCTAAAGCATTTCATCTCTGTTGTCACAATCTAACTTTCATTAGAGAATGTAAGGGTGTTTTATTAATATCCTACCCCTGATGACCTCACAGGACAGTTCAACATTTTAAAGGGCGATGAGGCTGCGTTTTCCATCTTTCTGATGCTTTTAACGACCCCAAAACATCTAGAACTGGCCCTTATCTCAACCCACCTACGTCCCACTTGAGAGTGCAGCCTAGGTCCCACGACTGCGTGCAGCCTACGTCCCACGACTGCATGCAGCCTATCTACCACCCCCTGAAATATTAGACGATTCCGTGACCTGTGGATTTCCCCTGTTTGGTTTAAGATTTTAATAAAGCACCGAATTTAAGTGTCCACATCAACTACTAATGATGTCAAATCCCGACATATGGACATAACCCAAGGAGTGTCTATACACAACCCAACGAATGTCTATTGGTCTTTACAAATATACAGCTTGCACTACATACCCGATGGCCTCCAGTGGTAAAATAAGACTGCTTGCTTCAACTTCAAATAAAAATGAAATTATTCATGATCTTCTTCTTCTTCTTCTTCTTCTTCTTCTTCTTCTTCTTCTTCTTCACTTCCTCTTTTACCGCTGTGGGTGTCAAGGATGATATGAGATTCTGTTTCTGGCTCTTCTGGCCGCCTCGACCATAGGCACATCGTGCTGTTGTAGAGCTTCTCTGATGTTATCCTTCCATCTTGTTCTTGGTCTACCTCTTGCTCTACGACCTTCTTCTCTTTCCATGTATGCTTTGTATAGTATGGTGTCACAAGACATTCTCTCTAAGTGGGCAAACCATTTCACTTGCTGTCTTTGTATGTAATTTAGAATTGGTTCTGTGCCGACTTTTTCTCTTATGATCTCATTCCTGATCTTATCTCTTATGGTCACTCCTACAGCCCTTCTCAGACATCTAATTTCCATGGTTACTAATTTTCTTTTATGGTTTGTTGTGAGTGACCATGTCTGGCACTGATAGCACAGAGTTGGAATAAATACGCTTTGAATAAGATGTCTGTTTGTGCTGATTGGGATTGTCTTATGCTGTAAGAGGAGGGGGGGGGGGGGGGGGCTAGCTGTCCCAATACTTGGTTTGCTTTACTGCATCTAATGTTAATTTCTTTATCCAATTTCCCATCTTCGGTAAATGTAGTTCCCAGATATTTAAACTCAGATGCCTGTTTAATGCCTTTGTTCTCTATTGCTATGTTTAGATTTGTCTTCTTTTTTCCTTTTGACATTACTTCTGTCTTTTCAGTGTTGATTCTCATATTATTTGTTTTACATTCTTCATTCATGGATGTTAGATGTTGTTACAATTTCATGGCTGTATCTGCTATCAAGACCTGGTCATCTGTAAAGAGTAATTCGTTGATCTTACTAACATTTTCATTCATGGGTTTGGCATTCTTGCATATACTGTCGATGTAGGGGATAAACAGCAGTGGTGATAAGACACACCCCTGTCTTACTCCAGATGTTACTGTGAATGGATGAGATGTTCCCTGATTTATTCTAACTACACTTCTACAATCCCTGTATAAACTTTTGCACACTTCGATGAGGTGTTCGCTTACTCCATATCTTGCCATTACTTTCCATAATAATTGTCTGTCGACTCTGTCAGATGCCTTCTCCTGGTCTACGAAGGCCACAAATAAGTTCTTATTGTATTCAATGTTCTTTTCTATTAACCGTTTAAGTGTGAAGATTGCATCTGTGCAGCTTCTATTTCTCCTAAATTCCATCTGTTCTTCTGCCAGCTGTGGTTCTATCACTGGTCTCAGTCTTGTTTCTATTATCTTGGCATACATTTTGCCAACATGGCTTAAAAGAGAGATGCCTCGGTATTGACCGCACTCTCGTTTGCTTCCTTATTCATGATCTAATCGCATTAAATCCGCCATGGTGTAAAGGTTTGATGCTCGCCTGCGGATTCGAAGATCCTGGTATCAAATTCTGACGGAGCCAGGATTTTTTCGTTCGTTTTAAAAATGACCTTAGCTTGTAGGTCGACCCAGCCTTAAATGCGTACCAGGTAAAGTCCTGGTGGTAAAGGCGGTCGGCGTGATACTGACCACATAACCCTTCAAGTGTCCGATTGGGCTTTACACCATAGATGTAGCGGTTTTATATACCCAGTATGCTTAAAGATGTGAAAGGGCGCTCCTTACCATAAATTACTTTAATGGCATCAGGTAAGACATGTCTGTAAAGGACACCTACTGCCCCCCCCCCCCCCCTTTTTATGGTGCATTGGATGCAATGTTCATGAATCTTCTTCTTCTTCGCGTTCACCAGCTGTACACTCTGGCGTAAAGTTCTGGTTGTTCGTCCACTTACTGGACTACAGTTGTGCTCCAGAACCTGAGTGTTGCGTGTGCATCAGTTTTACAGATCTGATTCAATTGAATGCAGACTGCTGGTTCCTTGCCTCTCAGGCAGATGCACTCCGACTTCAAAGGAAGCTCCCTAGTTAGTCGACTCTTACGACATGCTTTTGGGGAGGCAGTGGGTCTATTCTTGTTTTCCCTACAATAGGGCCCCGGAACCCACACGGGGGTGTTCATGAATGAATTAATATATTTAAAAAAAATGACATAACTGCACTCGGGATATTCCCACACGTGCTCCGTCTCCTTCTTCAGTAGCCAACGAAGAGTCAACATGCTAACAGTACAAGTTGATAAAAAAAAAAAAACCGCAAGTTTCCGCGACAGAGTTGAAAAGTTCCAAAACCCCTAAAGACCCCTCGCCCACCCCAACCACCATGGTTACATTAGTCTTTGAATGCAATTATATATTTATAGACCAATCAGCACCTCGTGGTAGCTGTGTTCAACCACGGCCAGCTCCAGATTTATATATACAGCCGGACGTGGGTCAACTGATGCCGGCAGCTTTTACTTGCCATGATACTACCTAGTACCCACTTTAGGTTGCGTCGACCTAGGAGACGGCCATGTTTTTAGGACCGATATTTTCCCGGCTCGCTAGCATAGTTGGTTAAACCTGACTTCGCGGTGACCGGGTGAAGAACTCCTTATGGTTCATGTTAACAACTCAAGGTGTCTGGATATTTGAAAAAAAAAAAAATTGATTTGATGCGGATGCGAACGGAGAATCTGGACTGAGCAGGTGAGCAAGGTCACCAGGTGGTTTCCCAGATTTTGCCCGTTTTCTGCTCCCATGGTAACAAAGAACTGGTCACCTTAGGCAACAAAGAGTGGTAAACAAAAGATGACCAGGAGAGTGACCTGGTCAGTGTTGATCTGAGATCACGAGACCGTTGTTGTAAGCGTCAGGGCAACAGGCTCCAGCTGCCGAGGGGGGGGGGGGGGAGAGGGGGAGAGAGAGAGAGAGAGAGAGAGAGAGAGAGAGATCGAGGCAGAAAGCGAAAGAAAGAGAGATAGAGAAGAGGGAGAGAGATAGAGGAAGTAAAATATGTAAAGGACTTTCTCCATGCCTTTAGGCGTATAGGGCATATAGGGCTAGAGGTATATTTGATAGACCAATCGGCACAAGATGGGGGATGTGGTCAGCATCACGCCGACCGCCTTTACTTCTCAGGACTGCACCAGGTACCCACTCAAGGCTGGGTCGACCTGGGAGCCAAGGTCATTTTGAAAAAAAGTCCGGTTTTGTCAGGGAGCGAACCCACGACCTTCCGATCCGCAAGAGCGTCTTGTCGCTCCGCCACGGTGACTCCCGAGAGGAGAGAGAGAGAGATAGAGAGAGAGAGAGAGAGAGAGAGAGAGAGAGAGGGAGAGAGGAGAGAGGAGCGAGACGAGAGAGAGAGAGAGAGAAGAGAGGAGAGGAGAGATAGAGATAGAGAGAGAGAGAGAGATAGAGATAGAGAGAGAGAGAGAGAGAGAGAGAGATAGAGAGAGAGAGAGATAGAGAGAGAGAGAGAGAGAGAGAGAGAGAGAGAGAGAGAGAGAGAGAGAGAGAGAGTGAGTGAGTGAAACTGAATCCTACTAGGATCGCACACTGAGCGATTTACCACAGCCGTCACCAAGATGCGACCGACGTAATGCTGACCCCATCTTGTACCGTTGGTCTATAAAATATAGGCCTAGCCCTATATGCCCTATACGCCTAATAACGTGGAAAAGGTCCTTTACTTTTTTTCTCACCAAGATGGAGATGACTGTGGATTAACACCGTGGCGCAAAGTGCAAGGTGTCATTACTCGGATGTGAATCCCCTAGGTCAAGTCCCAGAAATCAAGTTCAACCATAAGGTTATATTAGGGCCTCCGACAGTTACGAAGTTACCCGAAGTGGGGCTGTAATAAAAACAATTCTGTCCCATTTAGCGCCGGTGACACAGGGTGTCACCATTCGGATCAGAAACTCCCGGAAACAAGTTTCAGAAACCCTGTTCAGCCGTTAGGTTATGGTAGGGTTTCCCATGACAGCCGGTGTGGGAGCTTTCAAATAATCAGAGTGCGTCCCATATTGAGCAGGGCTGCCAATGGAGTTTTATGAAAACTCAAGCTAAGCTGAACAAAAAACTCAAGAATGATAAAAAGCACAAATTATATGGTACGAAACGAAACATTTACCCACTTTTATATAAGGATATATTTAGAAAGGATTCTAAAATCCGAACCCAAGGCGTTAAATAAAAACCCAGATCTTGGGGGAAAAACCCCAGTATTTGGTAGCCCAGATATTGAGACGGAAGCTACTAACAAAGAAGAGAGGAAGAGGGAGAGAGGAAGAGGGAGAACGAAAGAACTAACAAATTGTATTTTCAATAGGTCACAAAATGGGCTTGCAAGCCGGTCTTAGATTCAGGGGATCTCTGTGGCGACGTGGTCAAGCCGTTTGCCTCGCGCTCTGATGGTTGTGGATTCGTTTCACGTTTCCCATCGAGCCATATGGGATAAAACCTAATGCAATTAAGACGAACCTTTCGACTTGAGCTTTTGACATTCAGCCCCTCCAACTATCTATTCTACAAACAGCAAGAGCGGCCAAGGACATCCACCCAAACCATATGTTGAGATTGTAAAGTTCGACTTAGAGGGCTCGCGCAAATCCTTCTTCTTTGTGCTTTTTCCCTCTCCAAGAATCACACCAAATATGAAGCACATAAATAAACACACACACTCTCTCTCTCACGCTCTCTCGCCAGCTGGCTTCTGTTGCTCAGGTCGAGACACTTGTATCAAAGGTCTCATTGTCTCAGATCGACATGACCAGTTTAGTCTCGTGGTCATCTGTTGTTTAGTGTGTCCTTCTACCTTTCTACTTCTTTCTATGAGTGCCGATCTATAAATACAATGTCTATTTATTATCAAAACTTTAGACACAACGATGTTCACATTTCCGTTTGCAGAAATACAGTTATTGTTGTTTCCCCTATAGAAGTTACTTTATTGTAGGATGGTTCTTTTTATGTCTTTTATGTAGTTAAAAAAAAAAAATTAGAGGACAGTTCACGTTTTCAGGCCCATCTGGGTCAGCTCCGCCTATTTACACTACAGGTCACTTTTGATTGGTGCTTGTACAGGCTCGTGAACTTTGCTCAAGGTTGTCCTGGTGTACTGTTTGCTCGAAAAGCTTCCTGCTCTGTCTTATATTTACGTTTGCATCCGAGAAAGAGAATGCGTGCGTAGGCTGCAGTGATGTAGGGTGATTTGTGTTAGGGCCAGTTCTGCATGTTTTCGGACCGCTAAAAGCACTGACATCCTGGAATATCCAACGCACGATGTCACCGGGCGGTGAAAAGAATGGAGATAGCTTTTCGAACAAGATAGTATACCGGGAAACCCCAGTAACATTCAGCAAAGTTGAGAAGGCTAACAAAGTATGAATGAAAAGTCACCTAGTGCCATAATGGACGGAGCTGCCCCAGATGGGCCTGAAAACGTGAAATGTTCCGAACCTATTGTTATTAGTAATTATCCATAACCAAAGACCAAGTGAGGCACACCAGCGGCCCGCATAAAAAATATTCTTAAATAATTGTTATTAAATGACTTCAAATAGTTGTCCTCCCTGTATGGGTTCCGGGCTCCCATTGTGGGGGAAAACAAGAATAGACCCACTGCCTGCCATAAAGCATGTCGTAAGAGTCGACTAACTGGGAGCTTCCTTCAAAGTCGGAGTGCATCTGCCTGAGATGCAAGGAACCAACAGTCTGCATGCAAATGAAAAAGCCTGTAAAACGAGTGTGCACACAACACTCAGTTTCTGGAACAGGAGTCCAGAAGTGGACGAACAACCAGAGATTTCTTCCTTAGTTTACAGCCGGTGAACGCGAAGAAGACGAAGAAGAAACAGCTGTCACGTGTGGCACGCAGGAGGACAAACATGTAACTCGTTTAGCCCTTTGGGGATCTTCAGTCTGACATGCCAACCTTTCATTGTTGTCGTTGGTATGTTTATTTCTCCTAGGTTTATTACATTTACTATGCTAGCAATTTATAAATGTTGAAGACATCACCCATAAGTGCCGATTTGTCTATAGAATATAAGTCTAGCCCTATGTGCCCAATACACCAGAAGGTGGGGAAAAGGGTCCTTACTTGGGGAACGGAAGAAGGTAAATATAACAGAGAATGCAACTCTTTGATCCTTATTTCATTCAACATTTGACATCTGGCAATCTTCCGGACAAGTTAAATTTTTCTGATCTGTACATGACCCTATGACCGTAGGTCAAACTGGCCATGTTAGTCGTTGCAGGGATTGATGACAGGTGAAAGGGGCATGTTGACAGTTGGATGGACACGTACAAAAGCAGAGAGAAAAAGCGAGCTACACAGAGAGAGAGAGGGGCAGAGAGAGGTAGAGAGAGGCAGAGAGAGAGAGAGAGAGAGAGAGAGAGAGAGAGAGAGAGAGAGAGAGAAAGAAAAAAAAGGTAAGATCCAAAAAGGTTAGATCTCAAACTATGATCCGATCCATTGTTTTAGAGAAACGAAAAAGTGTGCAAAGGACCAATTTCAAGCCATGAAACGTACCGTATTTTGTATATGGTGTTTATTTATTTATAGACAATTCGACTTTTCCTGGTGTCCATGAGATTAGTGAATGCGTTTAACAATCTCATGGTCTTCGAGTTCAATGATTCAATTTCCGAGGTGGATTGTAACCTTCTGCCAGCATGAGAGTGGCACTGGTAAGAAATAGAGGACTCACGACAAAATATTCTTAGAGACAGCATTAATTGCCCTAAGGCCAACCTTTATAATTAAAAGCCTGGAATATATCTAGTTTGAGAATGGAGGCGGAGGCAGTCACTGCTGCCTTTCACTGGACCGAGCATCAGCTGTACACACATGTCGTAACTGCAACATACTCACAGAGTATGTTGAGAAAGGTGGAGACAGGCATGCTTTGTGTAGAGTGACAGGCGTTGCTTCAGAGTCCGGGGTAGGTAGCGTCCTTTGGATATTTTCTTCAGGGATGCTGGTGTGTTGAGAAACTAGCAGGCAGATAAACTTGCCGGTTCTGCACAACATGGTGGTGAACTTATGTATGGCAGCTAGATGTTCTGAGGATCCCTTGAGAGCGAGTGAACAGTGTCGAGGCAAAAATAGATCATTACGGTCTGAGGAGAATGGCGCTGCGAGGGTTTACCGGGGGATCTGACCGACGCCGTGCTGCTGACGTCATCGGGTCAGGCTAACGATGCGTTAACACAGCAGTTCTCAAACTGGATGCTGAGGCACCCCAGGGTATGCCAGGAGTGCCGCGACAATTACATTTAAAAAAAAAAAACGGCTAAAAATTGTGAAATTATTAAAGAAGGCATGTAGATACTTAAAAGTTGAAATGTAAGTTGTCTTCCCTGGCCACTGTCGAAGATAGTTTATTTCTTGTTTAAGAACCGCTGCGTTAACGCATTTCTAGCCCGACCCAGTGACGTCAGCAGCATGGCCAGTCATCTGAAGCCGGTCGTGGCTCAACACTCAAGGAAAGGGCCCGAGGTATATACAATCAGACAGTTACTGGTACCATCGGAATTGGAACTCTTCGCTTGCTGCTGAAGAGTGGGATTTAGCGCTTATAGAAGTGTCCCGAGTGCTATGATGTCGATGCCTAATTCAACGTTCAACAAAATTAAAAGAAATTACTATTGTTTAGGACGGGTTGACCTGAGAGCTTAGGTCAATGGGAAGAAAAATCCCTGGGTATCTGGTACATGCAAGCATAAATTACGCCTTCTAAAGAGACAGTTTACTTTATAGATAGGAAGAGCTCTGACGGGAAAGTCCCTAAACAAATGACGCTAAAATAAACACAAGTGAGAAGATCCGCTTACAAATGTTGAACTGATCGGAGTCAATGTTGACACGCTTCTGTTGCATACGAAAGTCAGCGTGGTGCGAAAGTGATGAATACTACTACAAAGGGTTTCATCAAAGTCGGTTCCTAAACGGTGCAACAAGCGAATAGGCTTTATGCAGATATTTTATTCTATCAAATTAAACATTTATTTAAGCGAAGCTTGTGAATTTTGCGTATTCGGAAGATTGGTTTGCGGATGTGTGTGTGTTTTAGTAAAGTAGAAGACACAATAATAAAGATATACGGATCCTTCACAGAATAGGATATTGTAGAACCAACTCCAAACTTTTTCGTGTGACTGTAATTTCACGGGCTGGTCGAATTGTTAGTGCTGTAGACTTGAAGATTTTCTGTCTGGAACCCCCCCTCCTCCTTTTTTTTACCCTCCCCTCCCCAATAAAAATATTAACTGCACAGTTTCTAGATATCAAACTAGCTATGGGGCCATATTATCCTGAGGCAAACAAATCCCCCCCCCCCTTTTTTTTTCCTCCCTTGTCATCTATCTACCTAAAATGATAAACACAGATAGTCCCGTGTGGTGATTAGTGATTAGTCCTCTTCTTGTTTGCGTACACCAGCTGTACACTCTGGCGGAAAGTTCTGGTTGCTCGTCCACTACTGAACTGCAGTCCTGCTCCAGAACCTGAGTTGCGTGTGCATCAGTTTTACATATCTCATTCTCTTGAATACAGACTGTTGGTTCCTTGCCTCTCCGGCAGATGCATTCCGACTTCAAAGGAAGCTCCCCAATTAGTCGACTCTTACGACATGCTTTTGGGGAGGCAGTGGGTCTATTCTTGTTTTCCCCGCAATGGGGCCCCAGAACCCACAAGGAGGTAGTGATTAGTGATTAGAAAGGATTATCATCACAGCACTCCGGACAGATCCATAGGTGCTCCGATCTCCTTCTCAAAAGCTCCACAAGTGTAAAACGACTGATGACGCCTGTTCTGTGTTGCTTAATGAAACGTCAGGTCCTCTTAGTGAAATTTTCGTCTCTTGCAGCTCCAGGTTGCACCCCCATGTCTATCATGTGTGGCAGATATTATCACTATGATGCCAGTCTTCAAAGTGCCACCCCTAATAGCTTCGAGCGGTCAGTTCAAAAGTTCAGATGGTATTTTGATTTCGGTGCTGATGTCGCCCCCTTACGGTGCCGCCTGATGCGGTCGCATCTCTGTATCGTAGCACAGAACGGCTTTAAATACCGGCAGGTTAAGTGATTATGCCGTTTGTTTCTTCCTGTTTTTAGACCCCGTCCTTCAGCTTGCCAATGTAGGTGCCTTGTACAACTCCGGGGGTCGCTGCTGGAACTGCCGAATTTTGCGCCTTGTGCGACGTACCTAGCTGGCGAACAGCGTCTTTGTGAAGAGGGACCATTATGTAGGGGTTACAAGAAAGTGGATCCTTTCGCATTTAAACTTTTTTTTTTTTTAACAGGTAACTATAACTTGACGTTCCTCTGAGTATAGAGTGTCGACCATATTGCCTGTATCATTCTCTCCAGACTATAATAATCTATTTATGCCTCCGCATTGTTCACTTTCTCCCACAGGGCCTTGACCATATTGCCATTGCCAGTTGTCCAAGAAAAATTCCAAACTTGATCCTCTTTCAGCCGCCCGAGGGCCTGCTATATCGAAGAAGGGTCCTTTGCTGTCTTATATGGTTTCCTTTTATTTGTGGTGTGTAGACACACCTGATATTATTGTTGTTTGCTTCCTTGCTGTGCTGCGTTGTTTGCGGTTTTGGGTTCTGGTGTGATCCAGATCTCTTTGCGATGATATTGAAGGGTACTAGCTGACTGTTGCTGGTGCTTGGTTTGCCTCGTGCTGGTCGCTGTGCTGGTGCCCTGTTGCTGCTTGGTTGCCGATCTAAAAGCCGCCGGAAAAAGCCAAACAAATATCCGTTGCTCCATCGATACAAACAATGTTCCTTTTCAGGACAACCAGGGCCGTCACAATCTGTTGTTGTGATCGGCCAAAAAAAAAAAAAAATTTTTTTTTTTTTTTTTTTTTTTTTTTTTTTTCCCACGGAGTGTGGAGAAGTAGTGGAGGTAAGATAGACTGCAAATGAGAGGTCAGTTTGCCCGAATGTGCCAGTAGATGTGATAGTGAGGTCGGGAGAATGAGAGTGACATATAGATTGAGGGATGTGGCTTCTCGTCGCTGGAACTTCTCGTGGGTTGAGATCCATTGTCCTGAAATAAAACTAGAGGCATTGTTAATGTTCATGTGACTGGGGGGGGGGGGGGGGGTGGCTTAAGAGATTCTGGAGTTACCGAGTGCTGGTCCCCTTTGGTGCAATGTCTTCAGCGGTCTGCTTCAGAACGTCGGGTGGCCTTTGGTGGTTTCCGTTGTCAACTTCTGCCTGAAAGAATGTTAGTTAAGGTTTTTGTAGTCACTTAGGCCTTCACGCTGGAATTCGGCCTTAGGGCAGGGTCTGAAATGGGACTGAAAGGCATTGTTATAGATACATTTAAGGTGGCGTAAGTTAGACAGGAATTCCCTGGTGCTGGTCCCCTTTGGTGCAATGCCCTTGGCTAGCTGCTTCAGAGCGTCGGGTGGCCTTTGGTGGGTTCCGCTGTCTACTTCTGCCTGAAAGAATGTTAATTAAAGTTTTGGTAATCACTTAGGCCTTCACGCTGGTTTTCGGCCTTAGGGCAGGGTCTGAAATGGGACTGAAAGGCATTGTTATAGATACATTTAAGGTGGCGTAAGTTAGACAGGAATTCCCTGGTGCTGGTCCCCTTTGGTGCAATGCCCTTGGCTAGCTGCTTCAGAGCGTCGGGTGGCCTTTGGTGGGTTCCGCTGTCTACTTTCACCTGAAAATATACTAATTTCAGATTTGTGTTACGACTTTGGCATTTACGATGTTATTCGCCAGCGGACAGGTAGAGGTAGTGGTAGTAGCATAGGTGAAGAGTGCTGGAATGCTTCAGAGGACATAAAGCGAGGTCGGGAGAGTGAGAGGAAGGATAGACTGTCCTGGCAGGTGCCGCTGGTACTCGCAGGATCTGGTCCGGTCCCATCTGGTTGTACAGCTCTGGGTTGAGGGATGGCTTCTCAGATCGCTTTCCCCGTTCTTGAAATGAACTGCTTGACGAGTCGCTGGACCTGGTCCTCAGCGCTCACGCTGAGGCAGTTTTCGACAGTCATTGGTTCGTTTCTTGCTCTAAAGTGTAACACAAGATCTTGTCTTTCAGGTTCGTAGGTTTTGCAGTTCAGCAGGAAGTGTTCCATAGAGTTGTTGGCCCTGCATTCCTGACACACAGGCGTGCGGAATCGGTCTGTCCAACACCCTAGTCGCATCTTCCACAGCTTGCGGATGACAGGTATTTTTGTCGGCGCTTGCACTTGGTTCTTAAGACTGGGTTGTTTTAGTAATTTGTAGGCGATTCTGCCTTTATCGCTGGTCGACCACTGCTGGGACCAATCTTTGCAGGCGTTGTTTCTGATGACTGCTTTTTGTTCTGTTTTGCCCAGTCCCGTGAACACTGTGTTAGGGCTGCTGGTGCCTCTTTTTGCCGCTCTGTCTGCTGCTTCGTTGCCTTCGATACCTATGTGAGCTGGGATCCAGCCAATGGTTACCTGGCATCCCAGGCTCCTCAGTCTGGTTGACAAAGTCAGGATTTCTTCTTTCAGGTCTTGTCGGCTCACTTTCGAATAGTCCTTTAATGACTGGACAGATGACAGCGAGTCGGTGAGGATAAGGAGCTTAATGGGCGGCCTTTCGCAGGCTAGCTCCAGTGCTTTTAGTATCCCTACCAGCTCTGCCGTGCATACTGCTGTATCGTCAGTGAGCCTATATTCGTGGGTTGTTTTTAAGGCTGGTATGAAGACCCCTGCGCCGACCGCACCCGTACTGGTTTTGGAGCCGTCTGTGTAGATAATCATGGTGTCTACTTCAGCATTCCGGATGTACTCGTCGACTCTCGACCTTGCATCGAGGATGGCCTGGTTTTTGTCGATTTCGTGCGCCAGGCTTTCGTCCGTGTACGGAATTTTGAGCTCCCAGGTTGGGGTGGTCGGGTGGTACCTTATACCGCTGTTGTTGATGGTGTTCAGTTCTGCTGCCGTTTTCCAGGATGCTGGTCTTTGGAATTTTTGCAGTGGGATGCTGGTTTTCGACCATGGATATTCATGAACAGTCAGCGCCTGGGCGGCAGGGTGGTGTGGGTCGAGCGTTGTTTGAGACCAGTAGCTGTGCCTCAGTTGTCTTCTACGTAGGCTTAGTGGTATGAGACCTAGTGCTACCTCCATGGCTTCGTGACTGGCTCCTTTTCCTACCCCCAGGATGATTCTCATTGACTCGTTCTGAATTCGGTCTAGAAGAGCTTTTTGTGCGTCGGAGGCAGCATCGTATACGACACATCCGTATTCGAGCTTGCTTCTGACGAACGCCTTATAGAAGTTCAGTAGGGTTCGGGTGTGCGCACCCCATCCGGACCCTTTGATTATTCTAAGAAGGTTGTTGTTGTTGGAGCATCTGGTGATGGTTTGCTTTATGTGTGGGTTCCAGTTCATCTGTTGGTCAAGTAACATTCCTAGGAATGTCGTTTGTGTTTTCCTCGGTATTCTTTGCCCGTTTATCACGATGCGGGTTTCAGAGTCACTACGTGCCCACCATTTCCTTTTCCAGTGAAATATCATCTGGACGGATTTCGTTGGGTTGATTCTGAAGCCCCACTTCTCCATCCATCCTGCTACATTGTTGGCCGCCTCCTGCAGCTGATCGACGGCGTGTTCTATGAGGACGCTAGAGCACCATATTGCGCAGTCGTCAGCGTACTGGGACAGACCGACATTGTCGACCCCTATGGCCTCCGCGAGATCGTTCACGAGGATGGAGAAGATAACCGGGGAAATCACCGAGCCCTGTGGGGTGCCGTTCTCTTGCCTGTGGGTTGCCGACCTTTCGTTTTTGACTGCTACTGAGAAGGTTCGGTCTTGTAGGAAGCTCTTGATATATTTGAGAGTTTTCCCTACAATTCCAACTATGCTCAGTTTTCTGATAGCGGCTTCCCTCCAGCAGGTGTCGAAAGCGCTGGTCAGGTCTAAAAAGATGGCGGTGGTTTTTTCTTGTTTCAGGAATCCACACTTGACGTGATCTTCTAGCTTGATCACCTGGTCAATTGAGGATCGGTTGGCTCTGAAACCGGATTGCGTGCTGCTGTATTTTTGATGTTTTTCCAGGTGGAAGTTAATTCTCTTGGTCACTACAGTCTCCAGTACCTTTCCCATGTGGGAGGTCAGTGATATTGGTCGGTACGAGTCAAGACTCTGCGTATCCCTGTGGGGTTTCGGTACTGGGATGACTGTAGCATGTTTCCATTGTTGTGGGACTGTTCCCTCTCTCCAGACATCGTTATAGTGATCCGTGATGGACTGGACGGTTGTGCTGGGGAGCATTTTCATCAGCTTGTAGCTCAAGATGTCTGCCCCAGCGGCTGTGTCCTCTTTCGCCCGGATTGCTGAGGTCACTTCTTCTACTGTGATGTCTGAATCGAGGTAGTAGTCAGTAATGTCCGGTTCAGGTATTAGTTCTGCAGTCGCTAGCAGTCGTGCTCGTCTCCCCCTTTCTGCCGGGCCGAGTTTCTCATTTGAACTGATGTCATAAAAATATTGACCGAACAGGTCGGCTTTTTCTTTGTCCTTGACCATATCTGGCTTGTCATGCATAAATTCACCACCCATTGGTGCAGAACCGCGCGGGATAAAAGAACACTTTATTCTCTCCCCCCGCCCCTTTTTTTCCTACTTTATCTTTGGCTCCATCGTTGACGTACGTTTACTTATTGCTCCTAATTTCACGTGAGGCTCTTATCTCTCCCACCCCAAGCCATTCCACCGCCTCAGATATTTCACCACCAGAGCTCCACCCCCAAGCCCCTAGTGCCCCTGTGAGGGGGGTGGGGTGGGTTGGTGGTAGCGTCTCTTCATTGGAAAACTCTCTTCCAGCCACAAGGCTTTCAAGGCTCCTATCTCATAGCTAAAGGGAAACGAGCTTACTGTCCAGGCTTCAATTATGATGGAAGATAAAAGCAAAATATACCCCCTCCGCCTTCCCCCTTCCCTCCCCCCCCCCACTTTCATACTAACTCATGAATGTACATAACGAAATATTTAGGTGTTAGGGAAAATAACTCTAGTGAATCTTTAGTGATTGTGGCATTAATTATTAAAAATAGGTTGATTTTTTTGTTCTCATACAACATAGTTGACCTACACATGCAGATGTCATCCCTTTATTGTCACAGTTTGGGAGGTGGCCCCGTGACAGACTCTGGGCAGACAGACATTTGGATTTCAGACAGACATTTGGATTTTTAGTTATTTAAAAATTGGTTCCCACAGCATATATGTGAGCCGCGAAAAACAGTGACTAGAAGCTCGCCTGTAGACCCGAAGATTAAGTTTCAAATCCTCATCGATGCTAATTTTTATTATTTCAAAATTGATTTTGGCTCACGTGTCTACCTAGCCAAAAATAGGTATTAGGTGATGTTATGGAAAGTAAAGGCGGTCAACTTGATGCTAACCACATCACTCATCCAGTGCCGATCGGTCACTAAAATAGATGTAGCGCGATACGACCGATGAGCCAAGGGCGAAAAAGATAATGTCCTCTGATAAAACACAGTGGAGTTCCATGTATGAATATTATAGCCGGCGTTTTATATTCCTTCAGGTCGACCCAGCCTTAAATGTGTACTAGGTAAAGTCTTTAGAAGTAAAGGCGGCCAGCGTGATGTTGACCACATAAGCCACCTAGTGCCGATTGGTCTAAAAAATATAGGCCTAGCCTTATATGCCCACCGGAAGGGGAAGAAAACTGGGAAGACCAAGAGAGTCCGTGCGTAGAAAGCTCAACCATGGCCTAATGAACATCCAAGACCTAAAACAGGTGGCAACGAACCGCCAGACATGGAGAGCTATGACCTCTGCCCTATGCGCCGCATTAGGCTCACGTAGAAAGAAACTAACTAACTAACTAACTAACTAACTAACTAACTAACTAACTAACTAACTAACTAACTAACTAACTAACTAACTAACTAACTAACTAACTAACTAACTAACTAACTAGCTAGCTAGCTAGCTAACTAACTAACTAACTAACTAACTAACTAACTAACTAACTAACTAACTAACTAACTAACTAACTAACTAACTAATTAGCTAGCTAGCTAGCTAGCTAGCTAACTAACTAACTAACTAGCTAGCTAGCTAACTAACTAACTAACTAACTAACTAACTAACTAACTAACTAACTAACTAACTAACTAACTAACTAACTAACTAACTAACTAACTAACTAACTAACTAACTAACTAACTAACTAACTAACTAACTAACTAACTAACTAACTAACTAACTAAACTAACTAACTAACTAACTAACTAACTAACTAACTAACTAACTAACTAACTAACTAACTAACTAACTAACTAACTAACTAACTAACTAACTAACTAACTAACTAACTAACTAACTAACTAACGAACTAACTATCCAGCTAACTAAACTAACTAACTAACTAGCTAACTAAACTAAACTAACTAACTAACTAGCTAACTAAACTAACTAACTAACCAATTAACTAACTAACTAACTAACCAATTAACTAACTAACTAACTAACTAACTAACTAACTAACTAACTAACTAACTAACTAACTAACTAACTAACTAGCTAGCTAGCTAGCTAGCTAGCTAGCTAGCTAACTAACTAGCTAGCTAACTAACTAACTAACTAACTAACTAACTAACTAACTAACTAACTAACTAACTAACTAACTAACTAACTAACTAACTAACTAACTAACTAACTAACTAACTAACTAACTAACTAACTAACTAACTAACTAACTAACTAACTAACTAACTAACTAACTAACTAACTAACTAACTAACTAAACTAACTAACTAACTAACTAACTAACTAACTAACTAACTAACTAACTAACTAACTAACTAACTAACTAACTAACTAACTAACTAACTAACTAACTAACTAACTAACTAACTAACTAACTAACTAACTGAATAACTAACTAAATAACTAACTAACTTTCTAACTGACTAATCAACTAACTAACTGACTGACTGCTGACTGACTGATAGACTTACTGGCTGGCTGCCTGACTGATAGACTGACTAACTAACCAAATAACTAACCAACTATATGCCCTGCCAAATACGCCGAAAGGCATGGAAAAAGGCCCTTTACTTGAAAAAAATATATTCCTCGCCTAATTTTCAAAAATCGCTAAACCCCCTCTCCGATTCTAACACCTTAATGAAAATTCATCTCCCATATTCCATTCTTTAGATGACGTTACCACAAGTTCTTGTCATTTCGCGAGTTTAGGCCGACCGACGGAAACACTATTCTGATGTATTTTATAAAATATTTGAACAGATGATAAAGAATACAGACACAAAGACGAATGCACGCACCCGATCCTAAAATCTTCCCCATTTTCATGCAGAGCGGTAACCAAATCTGTAAGTGATACCGTCAGGCTCAATTTTAGATGGCCGATATCGAGGTCATATTACCAAACAACGTCGGCTGTTAAACAATGGGGGGCAATAACTCTCGAATGCTTGCAGGAACCAGACGTGGGACCGAGAATGTAATGAATGTAGACACAGGCTTAGGGAAACATACAGGGGATGCCAATACTGATTTGGTTAGTTGACAAATCATTCCCCTTGATATATCATACCTATGACCATGTTCTTAGCGCACTTGTATTCACGGCGAGGCGCAGACGCCGTCTGGAGGTGACAGGTTGAATTCCCGGCACGGTAACTATAGCTTTCGATTTTTATGTTGTCTAGTGTGTTCTTCTATCTTTCTACTTCTTTCTGTGAGTGCCGATCAATACACTTTCTGTTACTTGATTAATTCATAACCCTTGAATATCAATCGATTCAGTCCGTGAGACATGAAGTTTCAGAAATGGATCGTATAACTCTTTCGTAATGAGGTTTAGGGTGGGGTGGGGAGTTAGCTGTACAATACTGATGACCGCGTCACGCATTGGCTGGCCGGTAGACGATTTTGACGCTGGTCGGGGCAGTATTTGGATCTATCCAAATTCAAAAACTTTTTCCAGTACTTTTTTGGCAAAGTAAAACGCTCAACATTTTAAAATGATAAATGGTGGGCTGATAGGATGTTACGTAGATCAAGCTCGCTCTCCTACGAAATACGCCTGGCCAAATGAGAGGGGGACAGGAACCAAGAGGAAAACATCAGAAATATAAGGGCTGGAGGAACACACTCAGAGCGGTCTGACTTTGAGGGAAGAAGGACTAAAGAAGAGAGCTAGTGCAAATGCTTACATTTTAGCCACAAAAGTGGCACAAAAAACCCAGAACACAAATATAACCGGAGACTGTTGGCAGCTTCTGCTAGCTAACAGCAGTATTAACGTGGCTGTGGAACAGAACGGACAGTATTTGGGTCTGTCTTCCTGCAAGAGTCCTTTTCAGGGTTACTTGGTGGCGAACAATGCTACGCCATTTTATCTGGCGCAAATAACCTGGTCACAGCTATAACCAAAAGTTTCCCCCTTGGGGATGCTGGTTGAATGTGATGCAAAGCAAGTCAAGTTAGCTGTACATTAATCTACAACTGCAGCGAAGAAACAGCGGTAAAGTGTTTTATATGACACAGACTATAGACCCAGGGCTGTCAATGAGATTTTTTTTAATCAAAACCCAAGCTATCGGCCCAAAAAACCCAAGTAATACTTTAGCAAAGAAAAAACCCAAGATTGTTGAAATTACAAATTGGAAACGAAACATTTACCCACTTTTTTAAATAAGGATATATATATATATATATATATATATATATATATATATATATATATATATATATATATATATATATATATATATATATATATAAAACCCAGATCTGGGGGGGGGGGGGGGGAAGGGGGCGGGGGAGGAACCCAAGTAATTGCAGTCCTAAAAAGCAGACACACTGAAATACATTTACTCTTAGCGGAGATGTGGTTTTTGAGAAGAATGCAAAAATATCATGGAAGGATTGGAAAAACTGAGCAAGGCAGTCTTCGTGCAGACAAAAAATAGCTATAAATTGTCTTGAAAAATAAGACGCAGACAATCTTGTGTTTGTCAGCCATGTTATGAGAAGGTGCAGGCTCAAGAACTCGATAACGACAAGCAAGATCAAATGATGGAAAGCCAGCAATAGGAAGGCAGCGGGAAAAACACCTGGAAAGTTAAGCCACGGCCTTCTCTATTTATTAGAGGCGGCGTTGGTTAAGCCACATTGATGGGGTTGAGACAAGAACACTGCAATGATCCGTGAAATTGTTGATAGTTTGAGGTGGCGAAACATGGTCGTCTGCACCTGTCGGCAGGACACATGATGATAATATTTTTTTCTTGTTTTTCTTTTTCTTCGCGTTCCCCAGCTATAATCCCCGGCTATAATCCCCGGCTATAATCCCCGGCTATAATCCCCGGCTATAATCCCCGGCTATAATCCCCGGCGGAAAAGCTCTGGTTGTTCTGTCAACTTTTCGACTTTAGTCTTGTTTCAGAACTTGAATTTTTCGTGCACATCCGCTTTCCAGATCTGCTTAAATGTGGTTCCTCGTCTCTCAGGCAGATGCGCCTCGACTTCGAAAGAAAAATTCCCCAAAACACACACCCGAACAGGGCCTCAGTTACATGTAAATTGCGAACATCCGGCCACCTAAATTGCGAACTTCCGGCGACTACCGCCACCGACGAGGGTATCTCCACGCCGCTACGCGCGGCGTGGAGTAGGGCTTAACTAGATAGCTGGGATTCACGAGCAGCAGCTACCGCATCTCCTGCAGCTTCCTTTATTTTATTTGCCCGTGAGTCCCCATCATCTACTCTAGCCC